>JAULAV010001606.1:25000-26670 GCA_030789695.1 Scilla litardierei | reverse complement strand
GAAATAAGAAACATCAAACAAATTTGTCTGAATTGGAAAAACTTTTCGATTCAAATTAAAATAAAAGTGGATTATAAGGTAATCTATCGTTCGTATTATCTTTCCATAGAAAGAAATAACAAAAAACAAAAGGCATGTTGCTGCCTTTTGAAAAGGAGTAAGGATCACCGAAGTAATGTCTAAACCCAATGATTTTACAAAGCAACGAGAAAGGATTCCGGAACAAGGAAACACTATTTTCAATTGTCTCAATAATTTTATTATAATGAGGAGTAAAAATAGATTCGAGACGAGACAAACAAAAGAGGTTAGAGACGACTCAAGAAATGTCTAAGGATTTATCTTCGAACTTTTTTGGAATTACCCAACTTGAGTTATGAGTATGAATGATATTTCTTTTTTTCTGTAAGTAAGACCAAAAACGACTAAAATCATAGTCCATGATTTTATGCATCTATTTGCTATTATATACAGAAATATTAGAATCGTTTTTTCTCGAGCCGTATGAGGAGAAAACCTCCTATACGTTTCTAGGGGGGGGGTATTGTTTATCTACATCTATCCCAATGAGCGATCTATCGAATCGTTGCAATTGATGTTCGATCCGAAGAGAAGGAAAAGATCTTCGAAAAGTGGGTTTTTACGATCCGATACAGAATCAAACTTATTTAAACGTTCCTGCTATTCGTTATTTCCTTGAAAAAGGTGCTCAACCTACAGGAACTGTTCATGATATTTTAAGGAAGGCAGAATTATTTAAAGAAGAAGCTTCGTAAAGAAAAAAAAAAAAACAAAATAATAATAAAAAAAAGAAAGGTAACTAGTATCTATTTTAATTATTTACCCATAATTTGCTCTTTTCTTGTTCTATTCATACTTATTTTTTTACTTTTTTTGTTGTGGGAATCCACCAACAAACAAACAAAGGACGAACTTTGCTTATTCTATCTCTATTGATTGAGTAAACCCGACATTTTTTCTCTATCTTTTCCTTATTTTTTTTTTCATCTAAGTTTCTTCTTTATCTTGTGCCAATCCAACACAAATATTTTTTTTTTACTTAACCAATTGATTACTATACTAATTAATTGAATTTGTTTTCTCATCATTTCATTCATATTGACAATGGTGTATCGAATAAATATAATTTGATCGTAGATAAATGGCTCTGTTTATTCCGACTCCTATTAGTTTTTCCTTTACTTCATTCAGGCAAATGATGGGTTTGCCGGGTTTACTGTTATACAAGATGTATTTTCTTAATGAGAATCAAAAATTTGGAGAAAATGGGCGGTCTCCAAATTTTTATATTATTGAACATAAAACCTTTCCTTTATATTTCTTGTTAGCTCAATGGTTTAACGTATTTGTACAGTGCAATTCCATTTTTTTTTTATTTCGATCGTATCTGCATATCATATTTATCTGGGTTGCTAACTCAATGGTAGAGTATTCGGCTTTTAAGTGCGACTATGATCTTTTACACATTTGGATGAAGTAAGGAATTCGTCCAGACTATTAGTAGAGTCTATAAGACCGCGACTGATCCTGAAAGGTAATGGATGGAAAAAACAGCATGTCGTAATAATAATAAGAAAATTTTTTATTATATTCTTATTATTTTTAGTAGAATTTTGAGTTGATCCCTATCGGATTATTCCAAAATTGTG
>JAULAV010001606.1:17500-20000 GCA_030789695.1 Scilla litardierei | reverse complement strand
TCTGCCGAATCACTCATGTATGATCTTCTACATCCTAGGTCTTCCCGTTCCGTCATCTGGCTTATGTTCTTCATGTAGCAATTCAGACCGAATGACTCTATGAAATTACGTCGATACTTCCACATATTACGGGTAACGTAGGAGACATCTCTATTTTTCCCCCGGGGGATCTTTATAATTACCACTGCTTAGCTTTCAATTCGCCTCTGACCATCAAATTAAATGTGAATAACCCGTCCTCCTCTCTTTGAAACAAGGGGCGCTTCCGGTTCTGTGCGTGCTTCAAACAATTTTGTCTTCTCCATATTACCATATTTCTAGAGTCAATAATTTTCTATGAGGAACTACTGAACTCAATCACTTGCTGCCGTTACTCAACAGTTTTCTGTTGAGGTCTATCCATAGAGGTACTCAAATTGGATCAGTGATTGATTTCTAGGTTTCGTCGTAAACCTAATTGGTTACTTCCAATTACGTAAATCAATAGTTCAAACCGCACTCAAAGGTAGGGCATTTCCCATTGATATAGGAACTTCTGTACCAGAAACAATGGTATCTCCAATTATAGCCCCTCTGGGATGTAAAATATATCTCTTCTCACCATCCCCATAGTGTATGAGACAAATGTATGCATTTCGATTCGGGTCGTATTCTATGGTTACAATTCTACCAGATATGTCTTTTTCATTCCGTCGAAAATCAATTTTACGGTATAGACGCTTATGACCTCCCCCTCTATGCCTTGCGGTAATGATTCCTCTGGCATTACGACCTTTACCACAACGATGCTGTCCATAGATCAAATTATTTCGTGGATTGGATTTCACTCGACTGTCTACGGCTCCATTGCGTGTGCTCGGGGTAGAAGTTTTGTATAAATGTATCGCCGTGTTATTAAGTATTTTGCTTTAAGTTCTTTTCTCTATAAGAGGTGGAATAGAATAACCCGGTTGAAGCGTAATGATCATACGTCTGTAATGCATTGTATGCCCCATAATAGGTCCCATTCTTCTACCCTTTCCCGGGAGTCGATGACTATTCATAGCTATTACCTTGACACCAAAGAAGAGTTCGACCCAATGCTTTATTTCTGTCCTAGTTGATCCTGATTCGACATTAGAAGTATATTGATTGTTCCCCAATAACCGAATACTTTTTTCTGTAAATACTGCATATTTGATTCCATCCATAAATCCATTTTCTTCCCTATGAGTTCCAGTATCGATAAGAATTCTAGTTCTTACTGTTCATATGTTATGGTATGAATATACCATACCAATTCGTTATGTATGGATGATGAGATTCCATTGATACAGAGCCAATTCCAATAGACTTATTGAACGTTCCCATTGGCGTGCATCCAGCAGGAATTGAACCTACGAATTTGCCAATTATGAGTTGGGCGCTTTAACCATTCAGCCATGGATGCTTAACAGGGCTCATCGTACATCGTGAATAACCAAATTCCAATTGAAATGAAATCTTTAGGAGGAATCAATGAAAATCTTTAGGAGGAATCAATGAAACGACATCAATTCAAATCCTGGATCTTCGAATTGAGAGAGATATTGAGAGAGATCAAGAATTCTCACTATTTCTTAGATTCATGGATCAAATTCGATTCAGTGGGATCTTTCACTCCCATTTTTTTCCACCAAGAACGTTTTATGAAACTCTTTGACCCCCGAATTTGGAGTATCCTACTTTCACGTGATTCACAGGGTTCAACAAGCAATCGATATTTCACGATCAAAGGTGTAGTACTGCTTGTAGTAGCGGTCCTTATATCTCGTATTAACAATCGAAAGATGGTCGAAAGAAAAAATCTCTATTTGAGGGGGCTTCTTCCTATACCTATGAATTCCATTGGACCCAGAAATGAGACATTGGGAGAATCTTTTTGGTCTTCCAATATCAATAGGTTAATTGTTTCGCTCCTGTATCTTCCAAAAGGGAAAAAGATTTCTGAGAGTTGTTTCATGGATCCGCAAGAGAGTACTTGGGTTCTCCCAATAAATAAAAAGCGTATCATGCCTGAATCGAACCGGGGTTCGCGGTGGTGGAGGAACCAGATCGGAAAAAAGAGGGATTCTAGTTGTAAGATAGCTAATGAAACCGTAGCTGGAATTGAGATCTCATTCAAAGAGAAAGATAGCAAATATCTGGAGTTTCTTTTTTTATCCTATACGGATGATCCGATCCGCAAGGACCATGATTGGGAATTGTTTGATCGTCTTTCTCCGAGGAAGAAGCGAAACATAATCAACTTGAATTCGGGACAGCTATTCGAAATCTTAGGGAAAGACTTGATTTGTTATCTCATGTCTGCTTTTCGTGAAAAAAGACCAATTGAAGGGGAGGGTTTCTTCAAACAACAAGGAGCTGAGGCAACTATTCAATCAAATGATATTGAGCATGTTTCCCATCTCTTCTCGAGAAAGAAGTGGGGCATTTCTTTGCAAAATTGTGCTCAATTTCATATGTGGCAATTCCGCCAAGA
>JAULAV010001605.1:25000-26825 GCA_030789695.1 Scilla litardierei | reverse complement strand
CCCCATAATTTATATATTTATATGATAAAAGATCATATCTGTAATGTTTTTTCAATTTTTCTTTTTGACTCATCAATGAATCCGCTGCATAGTAATTTGTTTTCGTGTAATAAATTAATCGGTCTTTTTCTTTTTTATAGAAATCCAATTTCATTGAGTCTTTCTTTTGAATCGTACGACATTGATTGACTCTATTTCGCCATTTTTTCGGTACTAAATAGGACCACTTGGTCTGAGATAAATTGTATTGATAATGACCCTTTAACCAATTTTGCCATTTATTCATCCTAGACTTATGAATTTTTTTATGCCTTGGGTTAGAATCAAATATTCCTCGTGTCATACAAAAATTCTTGATTATATCCCTAAGAAAAGGATAGGTGCCGTGATATTGAAGTACAGATCTCAAATGATATTGTAATTGATTTTGTGATAATTTGTAAAATACATCCGCTTGAGACAAAGAAGATAAGCCACAATAAATATTAGAATTTTTATTACTAATATTAGTATTAGAAAACGACTTTTTTATATTCGAAATAAAGTTCATTGTGTTTTGATTTGTTTTTTCAACTATTTCTTGACTTGTTTCATCGTTGTAAATAGATTTATTTATAATTTTTTTTGTTGATTCAAAGAAAAGTTGTGCATTGGTCTTTGGAATATTAATAATATATAGTAATATATCCATGTATATTTTTTCAATGAAGGATTTCATAAAATAATGTGATTTACGTATTAATCGGATATTTTTTCTTTTGAATATTTTCCAAATATCCTTCTGTGATTCCGATCTTTTATTTTTATCATCACAAGTTAGAACTCTTTTTTTCTTGTCTTTTTTGATTCCTTCTATTTGAGCCCTAATTGTGATTGTCTTATTAGTAAGATCTTTCATTTTTGTTTCTATGAGTATGAGTGAATAATTTTCATTTACAGAATTCGTGGATCGAATTCGAATGGTCGATTCGTGAATAATTTTTTTTTTTATATTAGAATCTTTTCCGTTTTCATTCGGTTCATATACTTTCAGCTTTCTCAATTTCAATAAGAAAATAGGGTTTACTTTTTCAAGTTCTTTCATTATTAGATTTCTAACTAGAACGATTTTGATGGTCCATCTTGTTTTTTCTTTTGACACTTTTCGAAACCATTTTCTTCTTTCTTTGAAAACCCTTATAACTTGAAAAAATTGCTTTTTCATTTTTCTCATTTTTTTTTCAAGTTCTTTAAAAATGGGTTCAAAAAAAGAAGGTCGTTTTCGGGGAGACCCAAAAGGCAATTCTGTTTCCCTTCCCCAGACTGTTAAAAAACAAAAATTGTCTTTTTTTCTCTTTTTTCTTCATTTTCTGATATCTATGATAAGATCGTTTTTTAGAAATTCTCCAAGGTTTCAGACAGAAAGGAAATAAGATATTTATCTGAATACCGTCTGTTAACCAATTTTGAGGAAATTCTGTTTCTGATAATTGAACACCATTATAAGAACATTTAACATGCATTTCCCTATTCCATTCTTTCAAATCCTCGTACCACTCGGGGAATTGCAATAATAACATACGGCCAATATTTTTAGCTATTATTAATAAGGGTAATATAACGTATTTTCTAAGAAAAGATTGAGTTATTAACATGAAACCTCTTATTGCTTGAGTAAATATAAAGGTATCCCAAGCTTCTGATATTGCTATTCGTTCATTTTCTTCTTCTTTTTCCTCGTTTGTTTTCTCTTTTTCTTTTGTCTCTTCTTCCTCAAAATAAGAACTTTGCAATTCCGGGTTTTCCCCTACCCAATTCTGAAAAATGAGATTAATCATTTCAGAGA
>JAULAV010001605.1:0-5000 GCA_030789695.1 Scilla litardierei | reverse complement strand
TATACATAGTTAGCGCATTCGTCATAGTTAGCAGCTCCGTATCAAGGTCATCATCAATATCGTCACTATCATCAATATCGTCACTATCATCAATATCGTCACTATCATCAATATCGTCACTATCATCAATATCGTCACTATCATCAATATCGTCACTATCATCAATATCGTCACTATCATCAATATCGATATCATCAATATCATCAATAAAATAACCTTTAGACTTGTCATCCAGGAACTTGTTCGGAAATACCGTAATGAAAGGAACATAGGAGTTTGTCGCTAGGTATTTGACCAAACAGGATCGTCCAGTTCCTATAGAACCTATCACTAAAATACCCCTAGAAGGGGATAGGGCTAAGCGGAGCGAAAAGGGTTTTCCATGAGATGGAAAATGAAAACTATTAGCCCCACACAAGGTTTGTGAATAAGTGATTGTCTGATAATGAGCAAGGAATATCCGTCTTTCTGCTAAACAGGATCTATTGAACTCATAATTCATTAGATACTTTTTCTGAATGTCAACTAAGTATCGTAAGTAAATTGATCCCGGTTGTTCAATCATTTGATAACCAGAGTCATTCTTTGATAAAGGATTACTATGAGTCAGACTCAATAGAATTTGATCAATCCTTTTTTCTGTCATTAAGGTGGAGAACTGAACCAAGAATTCTCTTTCTTCATCATCAATCGAATCACTGTTCGCGACCCAGGATTCGATTTTATCATCAATCCAATCACCGTTCACGTTTTTTCTTTTTCTTATCAATGAATAGATCTCTTTACTTGTACGACTTAGATGTCTCATATTTCTCGAAAAAGTGATTGGATTGATGGGATTTGGTATGATACTTATGAGATTGATATTCAAATATTTCTTCTTAGAACGTATTGATTTGACCCCATAAGCGGGACCACCGCCCAATAGCATGTTGCCACCAGAAGTAGAACCCCGTATTTCTTCCAGAGAATCTCCTAATTGTTCCAGAGCAACTAGAAAGAGATTCTTTAACCAGAAAGAATTCAGTTCAGATGTAGGATACCTATCCAGAAGTTTTCGCAACTCAATCATGTATGATGGAATCATCAAAGATTTGATCTTTTCTAACTCTGTCTGTAACTCACTAGAGGCTCGGGAAACAAAGAGAAGATGGATACGAACGAGATATCCAGCAACAAGAAGAAGGAAAAGGATTGAATAGAGGAACTCCCGAGTATTTCTTGATCTCAGATGTGCCCATATCAATGGAACGGGTGACTCATTATTTCGATGAATCATTTCTTCGGACAGAAGAAGATTCTGTAAACACTTATTCGAAATCTCACTTATCAGAGTCCATTGTGGAAGAATCTTCTGAGGAATTGGCCATGATATATCTGATCCATACATAATATCATGAAAAATGGATACAAATTTTTGACTGCTACTTAGTATCGGCAATGGGTCTGAAAAAGTATCTAAAAGGGTGAAATTTAGATATTTGCACCCTGTCG
This sequence comes from Scilla litardierei, assembly GCA_030789695.1. Classification (NCBI taxonomy): domain Eukaryota; kingdom Viridiplantae; phylum Streptophyta; class Magnoliopsida; order Asparagales; family Asparagaceae; genus Scilla; species Scilla litardierei. The sequence goes on along the minus strand of JAULAV010001605.1, from coordinate 3,506 downwards.
AAGTAAGGAACCATGGCATATATGTTTGGAACAGATTCCATTTTGAGAGATTTGAAAAAGCACTATCTCGTTGAAAGGTTCCATACATCTGCCCTTTCTCAACGTATTTCTTTAGACAAAGACTCCGTTTTTTCCTCTTTCCGGATGGTAAATATTTCTCAGAACATGGAGTGTGAATCAAACCCATGTTTGAATTGAAACTGAGATACTGATGCAAGTTCTTCCCTTCTGAATCAGATAGATTCATATCTGAAAGAGGCTGACAATAAGTTCTTTCAAAATTGACTATTTGTTCCTCTCTTAGAGGTGTTGCAGAAATGTCTGCGATCGAGTAAATGGCTCTACGAACGAATGGATCGAATCGAATTGGAAAATGGAAAGATTTGTACAAGTTATACGTTTCATCACCACTTTGTAGAAAATCGTTAGGTATGAATATGTCAGATACCTGTGACTCGATTGGTGAAATAGTCTCTCTCTCCAAAAAAATATGTTTTTTTTTACCGACGCACAAAGAAAATATTTTGTTGCGAATGAACAAGATATTGAGGAATTGTCCATATGTAAGATCATCATTATGGATACGGGTCTTTTCCACAGAAAAGGGGAATCTTTTGTTAAAATAGAACCAGAAGTGATGTGGATCATTCAAGAATCGAAGTCGATTTGCTTTATAAAAAGAAGATATCAATGAACTTCTATGAAATGGTTTCGCGGGATTCAGCCAATTGTCTCGATCGTGGGATATCATTGAGAAATAGGAATCCGTGTTATCAAAGGATTTCCCGCGATTGTTTCTAGTATGGAATGAGTCAATCATCCACTTTGGTATCTTTTTGAACAAAAATGGGAATATTGTTCCTCCATTGATCAAGAATTTCGGTCTTTGGGAAGTATCATGATCATCCGGTTTCAATTTATTCAAATGAACGATTTGAACACCTATTGATTCTAACAACTGATTGCAGGGTTGATCATTCGGACCTTTCAATTCATAGATGTGGATCTCGGACCTATGAATGGGGGTATTCCCGATACTCACAAAGAAAAAGGGAAGTGACTTGGACAAAAAGGGAAGTGACTTGGACAAAAAGAGAAGTGACTTGGACAAAAAGAAACGAAGTGACTTAGACAAATCTTGTTTGTCGATAGCCTCGGACCAATCAATCGAATATTGATTAATACGTAATCGATCGAACACTACTTGAAAAAGGCTCTTCTGTTCAGAAACGAAATGTTCCAAATGTTCCTGGAAATTCTTGCTCCCATTGGACCATTTGTATCTATATGCATCAGGATCCCGATTCATGGATCTCTCGGTTCGAGAAATAAGAGGATCAAACCATTTCTTCTGACTCTTTTTCAAATTCGATAAATGTTGGTTGATCGTATATTTCATTATAGTTATATGATTCAGAGTATCATTTCCTATTTGATCCCTTTGAATTCCATATTCGAAGTTGCGGTCGGATCTATTCATTAAAAAGAATCGATTCGATACATTTCTTATGTACCCATAGGTGCTATATTGGATTTGAATCAGATTTCGGATCAATCTATATTGATTGACTGCCTCCATGATGTTGTTGCTAGTAAATACCGCGGTTTTTAGTTTTGGATCTTCCAAATCATTCCTGCAGTAGATCCGGACCAATTTTTTTTCTGATCCTTCGATAAAAAGATTCATTCTCCTCATAAAAAAGAGGAGGTAGAACCAATAAAGATTTCTTTTTCGATTCATCTCTGGAGTTGAATACCTCATTCAAGAATTTTTTTTGATCCAACCCGTAGGAATCAATAGAAAAGGCAAATCCCCTATGATACACCAGATCCGGCTCGGTTATTGATAGAGTGAATAGATCTGCCATTTCTTGAAATTTCTCTTCTGATTCAAAATCGTGGTGTAACGTGTATCCCCCTTTGTTCCAGTCATGGAATAGATGAAATAAATCCAAAAATGGATTTTTGTTCAAGAATGAAATCTTATTGGAACTGTCCATATCTGGTTCATCCTTCGGAACCATATCACATCCCGGATCTGATGAAATAGGATGAATTGAGACGGTATTTTGTAAATACGTAATTATCTTGAATATATCAACCATTTCTTTATTTTCCGATCGCCTGGAAGGGACAAAAGAAACATCTTGTTTTTTCTTCAAAAATTTCTGATCTCTAGTGGGCCTCTCAGTAGGATTCGAACCCAGATGAAGTTCTGACCATCTGTCAGAGAAAAAAGAACGAATTGATCTTGTAGGATTCCCAAGAAATTCTTCGATTTCTTTCGGAAGCAGATGATTATTCATCTGCTTCTCACGTTTCGTGAATAGCCTGGACATTGAGGAAGATCCAAAAAGGCATTTCAGGAATCGATCTGATTCTATCTCTGTTCGTTCCGTTTGAAGAAAGGAAGGATCCCAAAGAATCGATCTTTCTTTTAGTTGCTGAATCTCTGTTTGATCGATCAATGTGTGATATTCTGAATCCTCATTTCTAATGGAATCGAAAGGATCTCTGGATTGATCAGAAGATCCTTTCGATTGGCTAGAATCCGTTACTTGAACGAAAATAGATCTTGTGGAATCATATTGAATATTTGACAATACATTCCGTACCCTGCTAAAAAACCGATCCTTGTTTACCAACCACACATTGTCTAACCAAATCCAATTCTCTCTCGATACGTTCCTCAAAAAATCCGATTCGTGCTGATTCTTCCCCCAACTAACGAAGAGATCTTGGCGGAATTGCCACATATGAAATTGAGCACAATTTTGCAAAGAAATGCCCCACTTCTTTCTCGAGAAGAGATGGGAAACATGCTCAATATCATTTGATTGAATAGTTGCCTCAGCTCCTTGTTGTTTGAAGAAACCCTCCCCTTCAATTGGTCTTTTTTCACGAAAAGCAGACATGAGATAACAAATCAAGTCTTTCCCTAAGATTTCGAATAGCTGTCCCGAATTCAAGTTGATTATGTTTCGCTTCTTCCTCGGAGAAAGACGATCAAACAATTCCCAATCATGGTCCTTGCGGATCGGATCATCCGTATAGGATAAAAAAAGAAACTCCAGATATTTGCTATCTTTCTCTTTGAATGAGATCTCAATTCCAGCTACGGTTTCATTAGCTATCTTACAACTAGAATCCCTCTTTTTTCCGATCTGGTTCCTCCACCACCGCGAACCCCGGTTCGATTCAGGCATGATACGCTTTTTATTTATTGGGAGAACCCAAGTACTCTCTTGCGGATCCATGAAACAACTCTCAGAAATCTTTTTTCCCTTTTGGAAGATACAGGAGCGAAACAATTAACCTATTGATATTGGAAGACCAAAAAGATTCTCCCAATGTCTCATTTCTGGGTCCAATGGAATTCATAGGTATAGGAAGAAGCCCCCTCAAATAGAGATTTTTTCTTTCGACCATCTTTCGATTGTTAATACGAGATATAAGGACCGCTACTACAAGCAGTACTACACCTTTGATCGTGAAATATCGATTGC
>JAULAV010001604.1:0-26978 GCA_030789695.1 Scilla litardierei | reverse complement strand
CGCAAAAACGTTCATTGGAACAGGGAGATCGCCAACTTCAATTACAATAGGAAATTAAGAGAAGACAAAATTAGGCCTAAAATCATATCATTTAATAAACGTTCCATTCCTTCCAAAAAATCTGGAAAATAGCCCGGACCTTAGAAAAATCTGCAAAAATTTCCTTAGGGCCCGAGAGAAGGCCATCTTCAACTGAAATATAAGAGAAGACAAAATTAGGCCAAAAATCATATCATTCAATATAAAGTTTGCCATCTTAAACTGGAATATAAGAAGAAACAAACATAGGTTAATCATATCATTTAATAAAACCATCCATATCTTCCATAAAATGTAGAAAATATGTCGGAGCTCAGAAAAATCCGCAAAAATGTCTGTTGGCATTGGGAGATCGTCATCTACAACTTAAAAATAATAAAAGACAAACTTAAGCTATAAAAATCATATCATTAATAAAAAGATCCATATCTTCCATAAAATAAAGAAAATAGCACAGATATTAGAAAATCTGTAAAAATGTCCGTTTGAACCGGGCGATCTCAACCAAAAAAATAAGAGAAGACAAAATTTATCAATAAAAATCATATATTTTAATATAAAGATTCTTATTTTCCATAAAATGTAGAAAATATCTCTGAGCTCCGAAAAATCTCCAAAAATATTCGTCGAAACCGGGAGAGTGCAAAATTTAACGAAAAACAGACAAGGGAAAATTAGGCCAACATATCATATCATTTAATAAAACGATCTATATCTTCTAAATAATACAGAAAATAGCCCAGATCTCAGAAAAATGCTCAAACATATCGGTGTGAACCGGGAGATCGCCATCATCAACAACAAATCTAAGAAAGACAAAATTTGGCAAAAAAATCCTAGCATTTATTAAAACGATCGTTATCTTTCCAGAAATATAGAAAATAGCTTGGAGGTCAGAAAAATCCGCAAAAATTTCCGTTGGAACGGTAAACTGCCATTTTCAAGTGAAAAATAAGGGAAGACAAACGTAGGCTATAAAAATTATACCATTTAATTAAAAAATCCATATCTTCAATAAAATGTAGAAAATAGCATCGAGTGCAGAAAAACCCGTAAAAATTTCGTTGGAACCAGGAGATCGTCATCTTCAATTCAAAAAGAAGGGAAGAGAAAATTAGGATAGAGAAATCATATCATTGAATAAAAAGGTCCATATCTTATAGAAAATGTAGAAAATAGTCCTTAGCTTAGAAATATCGGCCAAAATGTCCGTTGGAACCGGGATATCGTCATCTTCAATTGAAAAAAAAATAAGAGAAGACAAAATTATGCTACAAAAAGAATATATAGTTAAAAGAAAATCCATATCTTCCAGAAAATGTAGAAAATAATTCCGAGGTCAGAAAAATCTGCAAAAATATAAGTTAAAACCAGGAGATCGTCATCTTCAACTGGAAAATAAGAGAAGACTAAATTTGGCCAAAATATCGTATCATTTAATAAAACGATCCATATCTTCCAGGAATGGGGAAAATAGGCCCGAGCTCAGAAAAATTGGGAAAATGTCCGTTGGAACTGGGTGATCGCCATCTTCAACTGGAATATGTGAGAAGACAAAATTAAGCCCAAAATCATATCATTTAATAAAAAGATCGTCATCTTCAACTGTCATCTTCAACTGGAAAATAAGAGAAGACAAATTTAGAACAAAAAAATCATATCAATTAATAAAAAGATCCATTCTTTTGTAAAATGAATAAAATAGCACCAAACTCAGAAAATAATATACAAAAATATTTTAAGTTGAAGATGGCGATATCCCGGTTACCACAGACCTTTTATAGATGAAGATAGTGATTTCCTTGTTCCGAATTTTGTCTTCTCTTATCTGTCAGTTGAAGATGTCGATTTTCCAGTTCCACATACATTTTTGGCCTAATTTTGTCTTCCCTGATATCATTTAAAAAAACGATCCATATATTCCAGAAAATATGAAAAATATCCCGTAGCATAGAAATATCCCCAAAAATTTCTGTTGGAACCGAGAGATCGCGGGACTTCAACTGGAAAATAAGAGAAGACAAAATTAGGCCAATAAATCATATAATTTAATAAAACGTTCCATATCTTCCCGAAAATGTGGAAAAATGCCCGTAGATCAGAAAAAAACAGAAGGCAAACTTAAGCTATAAAAAGCACATCATTTAATAAAAAGATCCATATCTTCCATAAAATAAAGAAAATAGCATAGAGATCAGAAAATCCGAACAACAATGTCCGTTGGATCTGGGAGATCGCCATATTCAACTGAAAAATAAGAGAAGACAAAATTTGTCAATAGAAATCATATCATTTAATGTAAAGATTCTTATTTTCCATAAAATGTAGAAACTATCCTCGAGCTCAGAAAAATCTGAGAGATCGCCAAATTTAATGAAAAGAGGAGACAAAATTAAGTCAAAATATCATATCATTTAATAAAACGATCAATATCTTACAAATAATACAGAAAATAGCCCAGAGCTCAGAAAAATCCTCAAAAATATCCGTGGGAACCTGGAGATTGCCATCATAGAGAATACAAAATTAGACAAAAAATCATAGCATTTAGTAAAACGATTGTTATCTTCCCGAAAATATAGAAAATAGCCAGGAGGTCAGAAAAATCCGCACAAATTTCCATTGGAACCGGGAAACCGCCATTTTCAAGTGAAAAATAAAAGAAGACAAACGTAGGCTATAAAACTTATATCATTTAATTAAAAAATCCATATCTACAATGAAATATAGAAAATAGCCTTGAGTTCAGAAAAATCCGTAAAACTTTTCTTGGAGCCGGGAGATCGCCATCATTAATTTAAAAAGAAGAGAAGACAAAATTAGGCTAGAAAAATCATATCATTGAATAAAAAGATCCATATCTTTCATAAAATTTAGAAAATAGTCCTGAGCTTAGAAATATCAGCCAAAATGTCCGTTGGAACCATGATATCATCACCTTCAACTGAAAAAAATAAGAGAAGATAAAATTAAGCTGCAAAAAGAATATACTGTAAAAGAAAATCCATATCTTCGAGAAAATGTAGAAAATAATTCCGAGCTCAAAAAAATCCGTAAAAATGTTCGTTAGAACCAGGAGATCGCCATCTTCAACTAGAAAAATAAGAGAAGACAAAATTTGGGCAAAATATAATATTATTTAATAAAACGATCCATATCTTCCAAAAATGTGGAAAATAGGCCCGAGCTCAAAAAAATCTGGAAAATGTCCTTTGGAACTGGGTGATCGCCATCTTCAACCGAAATATATGAGAAGACAAAATTAGGCCCAAAATCATATGATTTAAAAAAAGATCGTCATCTTCAACCGTCATCTTCAACTGGAAAATAAGAGAATAAAAATTTAGATAGAAAAATCATATCAATTAATAAAAAGATCCATATCTTTCATAAAATGAATAAAATAGAACCAAACTCAGAAAATGATATACAAAAATATTTTAAGTTGAAGATGGCGAAATCCCGGTTACTATGGACATTTTATAGATGAAGATGGCGATTTTCCTGTTCCGAATTTTGTCTTCTCTTATCTTTCAGTTGAAGATGGCGATTTTCCGGTTCCAACAGATATTTTTTGGCCTAATTTTGTCTTCAATGATATCATTTAAAAAACGACCCATATATTCCAGAAAATATGGAAACTATCCAATAGCTCAGAAATATCCGCAAAAATGTTCGTTGAAATCGGGAGATCGCTAAATTCAATTAGAAATTAAGAGAAGATAACATTAGGCCAAAAAACATAGCATTTAATAAGACATTCCATATCTTCTAGAAAATGTGGAACATAGCGAGGAGCTCAGAAAAATATGCAAAAATTTCCTTTGTGACCGAGAGAAGGCCATCTTTAACTGAAATATAAGAGAAGACAAAATTAGGCCAAAAAATCATATTATTAAATATAAAGATCGCCATCTTCAACTGGAAAATAAGAGAAAACAAACTTAGGTTATAAAATTCATATCGTTTAATAAAATGATCCATATCTTCCATAAAATGTAGAAAATATGCCGGAGCTAAGAAAAACTGCAAAAATGTTCGTTGGGACTAGAAGATCGCGATCTTCAACTTAAAAATAATAAAAGACAAATTGAAGCTATAAAAATCATATCATTTAATAAAAGATCCATATCTTCCATAAAATAAAGAAAATAGCACAACGATCAGAAAATCCAAAAAATGTCCATTGGATCTGGGAGATTACCATGTTCAACTGAAAAATAAGAGAAGACAAAATTTGGCAGTAGAAATAATATCATTTTAATATAAATATTCTTATTTTCCATAAAAGTAGAAAATATCCCCGAGCTCAGAAAAATCCGCAAAAATATCCGTCGGAACCTGGAGATCACCAAATTTAACGAAAAAGAAGAAGAAAAATTAGGTCAAACATCATACCATTTAATAAAACGATCGATCTCTTCCACATAATACATAAAATAGGTTATATCTCAGAAAATCCGCAAAAATATTTGTTGGTTCCAGGAAATCGCCATCATTGGCGAAAAAAATAAGAGAAGACAAATTTTGGCCAAAAAATCTTATCATTTAATAAAACGATCGATGTCTTCCAGAAAATTCAAGGAATAACCCCTAGTCAGAAATATCTGCAAATATGTCCGTTGGAACTAAGAGACCGCCATCTTCAAGTGAAAAATAAGAGAAGATAAACATAGGCTATAGAATCATATAATTTAATAAAAATATCCATATCGACAATAAAACATAGAAAATAGCCTCTAGGTTAGAAAAATCCCAAAAAATTTCCATTGGAACCAGGAGATCGCCATCTTCAATTGATAAATAAGGAAAGACAAAATTAGGATAGAAAAATCATATCATTTACTAAAAAGATCTAAATCTTACAGAAAATGTAGAAACTAGTACCGTGCTCAAGAATTTCAGCTAAAATGTCGTTGGAACCGGGATATTGACATCTTCAACTAAAAAAATAAGAGAAGACAAAATTAGCCTACAAAAATCTAATAAAAAGATCCAAATCTTTGTGGAAATGTAGAAAATAGTCCCGAGCACAGAAAAATCCACAAAAATGTCTTTGGAACCGGAAGATTGCCATCTTCAACTAGAAATAAGTGCAGACAAAATTAGGCCAAAATATCATATCATTTAATAAAACGATCTATGTCTTCCAAAAGTATGGAAAATAGGCCGGAACTCAAAAAAATCCGCAAAAAATTCCATTGGAACCGGGAGATCACCATCTTCAACTGGAAAATAAAGAAGACAAATTTATGATAGAAAATTCATATCATTTAATAAAAAGATCGATATCTTTCATAAAATGTATAAAATAGCACTAAGCTCAGAAAATGATATAAAAAATCTTTTCAGTTGAAGATGGCGATATCCCGGTTACAATGTGCATTTTTATAGATGAAGATGGAGATTTCTCGGTTCCAAATTTTGTCTTCTCTTATATTTCAGTTGAAGATGACGATTTCCCGGTTCCAACAAACATTTTTTTGGCCTAATTTTGTCTTCTCCGATATCATTTAATAAAACGATCCATATCTTTCAGAAAATGCCGAAAATAGCCCGGATCTCAGAAATATCCAACAAAATGTCCGTTGGAATAGGGAGATCGCTTACTTCAATGGAAAATAAGAGAAGACAAAATTAGGCCAAAAATCATATCATCTAATAAAACGATCCATATCTTCCAGAAAATGCGCAAAATGACGCGAAGCTAAGAAAATCCACAAAAAAGTCCCGGGACCAAGAGAATGCTATCTTCAACAAAAATATAATAAAAGACAAAATTAGGCCATAAAATCATATCATTCAATATCAAGATCGCCTTCATCAATTGGAAAATAAGAGAAGACAAAACTTTGGTTATAAAATCACATCATTTAATAAATAACATCATTTAAAATATCCCGGAGTTTAGAAAATTCACAAAAATGTCAATTGGAACCGGGAGATTCCATCTTCAACTTAAAAAAATTGAAGACAAACTTGAGCAATAAAAATCATATCATTTAATTAAAAGATCCATATCTTCCATAAAATAAAGAAAATAATACCGAACTCAAAGAATGCGAAAAAAATTTCTTTGGGACCGAGAGATCGCTATGTTTAACTGAAAAATAAACTGAAAATAAGAAAAGACAACATTTGGCAATAAAAATCATATCATTAATATAAACATTCTTATTTTCCATAAAATGTTGAAAATATCTTCGAGCTCAGAAAATCCACAAAATCACCGGGAGATCGCTAAATTTAATAAAAAAGTCAAAATTCAGCCAAAAATCACAACATTTAATAAAACGGTCGATATCTTCCAAATAATGCAGAAAATATCCCAGAGCTCAGAAAAATCTGCTAAAATATCTGTTGGAACCGGGAGATCACCATCATCACTTAAAAAATATATATGAGAAGATGAAATTAGGCCAAAAATTATATCATTTAATAAAACGATCAACATCTTTCAGAAAATACAGAAAATAGCCTCGAGGTAAGAAAAATTTGCAAAAGTTTCGTTGAACTGGGAGACCGCCATCTTCAAGTGAAAAATAAGAGAAGATGAAATTTGGCTAGAAAAATCATATAATGTAATAGAAAGATTCATATCTTCCAGAAAATGTAGAAATAATCCAGAGCTCAGAAAAATCCGCAAAAATGTCTGTTGGAATCGGTAGATCGAAATCTTCAACTGGAAAAAAAGAGAGGCCAAAATTAAGCCAAAATATCATATTATTTAATAAAACAATCCATATCTTCCAAAAATGTGGAACATATGCCACAGCTCAGTAAAATCCGAAAAACTGTCTGTTTAAACTGGGAGATCGTCATCTTCAACCGAAAATTAAAGAAGACAAAATTAGGCCAAAAATCATATCATTTAATAAAAAGATATACACCTTTCAAAAATGTAAATTAGGATTAAGCTCAGAAAAACCGGAAAAATGTCTTGGGAACCAGGTGATCGCCTAAAAAGAGAAAACAAAATTAGGCCCAAAAAATCATATCATCTAATAAAACGATCCAAATCTTCCAGAAAGTGCGCAAAAATAACTCGGAGGTCAAATAAATCCACAGAAATACCTTCTAGAAAATGTGTAAAATAGCTCAGAGCACAGAAATATCTGCAGAAATATCGGTTGAAACCGGGAGATCGACATCTTCAACGAAAAATAAGAGAAGACATAATTAGAACCTAAAAATCATATCATTAAATAAATATACCCATATCTTCCATAAAATGCAGAAAATAGCACCAAGCTCAAAAAAATTGCAAAAATATCCATTAGAACCGGGAGATCTCCATGTACAACTGAAAAAAAATTAAAGAAGACAAAATTATGCCATAAAAATCATATCATTAGCTCATAGAAAATTTAGAAAATAGGCCGGAGATCACAAAAATCAGCAAAAATGTCCGTTGGAACCAGGAGATTGCCATCATCAACGAAAAATCTAAGAGAAAACAAAATTAGACAAAAAATCATAGCATTTAATAAAACGATCGTTACCTTCAATAAAATACAGAAGATAGCTCTAAGGAAAGAAAAATTCGCCAAAATTTCCGTTGGAACCGGGAAACATGCATCTTCTGGTGAAAAATAAGAGAAGACGAATGTAGGCTATAAAAATCATATCATTTAATATAAAGATCCATATCTACAAGAAAATGTGGAAAATAGACTCAAGTTCCGAAAAATCCGCTAAAATTTTCATTTGAACAGGGAGATCGCCATCATCAATTGAAAAATAAGAAAAGACAAAATTAGCCTAGAAAAATCATATCATTTAATAAAAATATACAAAACTTACAGAAAATGTTGAAAATAGTCCCGTGCTCAGAAATATCGGGCAAAATTCCGTTGGAACAGGAATATCGCCATCTTCAACTTAAAAATAAGAGAAGATAAAATTAGGCTACAAAATCATATAATGTAATAGAAAGATTCATATCTTCCAAAAATGTAGAAAATAATCACGAGCTCAAAAAAGCCGCAAAAAATGTCCGTTGGAACAGGGATATCGTAATCTTCAACTGGAAAAAAAGAAAGCCAAAATTAAGCCAAAATATCATATTTGTTGTGAGTGGAAATAACCAGAGTCGGTTAGGATTGCGGGTATGTTAGAGATACGCCCATATCTATGTATTCTATCTTTCTACTCTTCTAATATGCCTATAAATAAAGGGCTGGGGGTTCCTCCCCCAATAGTTGATTCATAACACGTTATCAGCACGAGACTCTAGAAAATTTTTTCTTTCCACAAATTTTTCGTTTGTTGCGAAGGCGAAGGCGAGAGGAGACGGGAGATCCACGTGCGCGGTGCAAGGCTTCCTCAATCGAGCGTCGTCATCTGTGTCGGGCTTCGTTCAACCGTCGCTAAATCCGGAGGATTGATATAGAGGTAAAATCATTAAAAACGATGTTTTTAATCATATGTATGATTGCTCTACCCCTAGATCTCGCAAGATCGACACAGGAATTTGCTAGATCGCCTAAAAATGACGAACTTTTCATCCCAAACCCCCAATTTTTAGGATTCCCCCCTCTACCGTCCATGGCCACCCCCTTAGGGGAGGCGACCTGTGCCGTGCCTCACCCCCTGCAGGGGGGCGGCCGGTGCCCCGTCGCCGTCTCCCCTGTAATGGGGCGGCGGCCCGCCGTCCCCCCTGCAGGGGGCGGCTGCCCCCACCACTCCCCCTGTAGGGGGACGTCGGATGCCCCTACTGACGCTCCCCCTGCAGGGGCGTCGGCCCTGCCGCTCCCCCTGCAGATGGGCGGTGGCTGCCCCTGTCGCCGCTCCCCTGTAGGGGGCCGGCGGCCCCGCCGTCCCTCCTGAAGGGGGGCGGCGGTGCCCCTGCCTCCGTCCCCCCTGCAGGGGGGCGACGCCGACCCGCCGCCACCCCCCTGCAGGGGACGGCCGCCCCTCCCCATTCACCATTTCAGCGGTTGTACAGGGGCGGCGGTTGCTAACCCTAGCCGCCGCCCCAAAGCCCTATTGGGCCTCTGTGCCTAGATTCATAGAAAATGACTGCGGGCCTGAAGCCCGCACCCAACCTGCGGGCTTCAGGCTCGCAGGCCAATTTTTCTTCAAAAAAAGAAAAAGGGGGGCGAAGGCTGAAAATAAGTCTTTAAAAGATTTTTGGGGCTAAAATAAATAATTAAATAGGGCGTCTGTGGGCCTATAAATTCAAGAAAAATCACGAGACATTATGGGGCAATTATTTGGGCATATAAGTGTGTATTGGGGACTTTTGGGGGTCATTTGGGATGATTTAAAAAGAAAAAACCTTTTCCTTCTACATCGAAAATGTCATTTTGGGCTCTTATTCAATTTGATTGATTAAACCCACATATTATACAACCCTTGCATATAATGATTTTTTTTCCGTAAAATCATCTTTAGATGATTTACATCACTGGCTTATTCTGTGGATATATATGTGTGGTTGTGCATTATATTTAAAACTTAATAATTATGAAGATCCTGCGACCGCTCTGCCGTTAGTCACCTAACCTAACGGTGTATGACGTTGCCCAGTGGTCCAATAATTATTAAGTGATTAAATGATTTATCCTCATGCGAATATTAAATGCATGTAATGCCTGTGATGAAAATGTCTGATGAAAATGTCTGATGAGCACAAATTTTCTGCATGGATGGCTAATTGTGGTTTTTGGATCGGCTGTTTAAGTCCCACATTTTTTTTCCTGCACTTTTCTTTTTACTTTTGAGAGAAAATGTAGTGAGGAAATTTTGTAAATGTCCAAGACCGAACACCATTTTCCATGGAGACGGAGGCCACAATTGAGGCTGAAGACCTTATATGGGACCCACACGGGTTTCCAAAGTTGTAATTTCTCTTTAAAGCTTTCATTTGTGTAATATGGACTGTAATGGGACTTTGGACTATTATTTATGTGGGACTGGCTGATCCACGCAATTAGCCCTTCATATTAAAATTGCCTCCGTATGAAAGTGTAGGCTCCGCAGACATCCCCAGACTATGAAGTGTATCCTGAAAATCTCCATGAATGATGGTCTGGTGCGTATTTTGAGGTGAAGGGTATGACCTGCTGCACTGAAATAGAGGGAAGGTCTGGCTCGGGCTCCGTCATGGTCTGTAAACTTATTCCCTCGCCCAAATCATCCTCATCATCATCAAAGTAAGCCATCTCAGCAGTCCGTCCCATGCACTCATACACCTCAAAATGGGCAGATGTAGTAGGCGAGAAACATAACTCAGGCTCTCCAACATCATCTATATCGCTTGTGCCTTCACATGCATCCACCACAACATCACCACCAACATAAAAATGCATCGTGTCATCAACATGGTCGACACGCACCCCATCATCCATCTCCTCTGACTCCTTAAAATGTGGACATTCAGCTTCATCTACTTGGCTCCACTGCGCCCCATCATCATGTTCTACTTGTTCCTCCATAGGGCCATAATGGAATGAGTCCTCAGCTGGCTCCTCAGGTTGGTCCTAGACCTGTTGGACTGTCTCTTCATACTCTGCAAGGTCCGTCAGGTAACACCATGAATCCTTGGTCGAATAATCAAAGAACTCTCCACCGCAGCTCATCTGCACGAAATCTCGCCCAGATGGCGATAATCCTGTATAAAATATCTGCAGGAGGTGATCCTCGTGGAAACTCTGGTGTGGGCACGTAAGAACCAAATCAGTGAACCTCCGCCAAGCCTGATGGTAGGCCTCCCGCTCAGCTTGGGTAAAGCTCGCTATGTGCTGGTCCATGGCCTGCCGCCCCTGTACCCGCTCCAAGAAAATAGGCAAAAACACTCGGAGAAATTCAGCCTGAAATGACAACCAAGTAAAATGTGAGTCAAGAGACAATGAATCAAACCACAATCTAGCGTCATCAAGTAAAGAAGAGGGAAAAAATCTAAAGTATATGCAATGGTCAAAAATTTTCCCACCAAGACATGCAAATATCCAATCTTCAACTTTTTCAAATGTAAATGAGGGTTCTCCCACTCCGTACCATGAAAGTGTGGCGGGAGTGGGATATCCTCCAAATCAATGTCGAAAAAGTCTGAAGATGATGCCATTTTTTTGTTAAAAAATTTTCTCAAGAAAACGAGAATAACAACCAAAAGACTCAAAAAGAGGAAAATAAATAAAATGGAAAGACACAACACTTAGAGATAGAAGTATCACACTAAAACTTTCGAAATCAATCAAAAAATGCTACTAATAGAAGCCGTTGTCCCCGGCAACGACGCCAATTGATTGCGACGGGAAGGACGCGCAAGTGCAGACCTTCCACTCCCAAGAGTAGGAGTGTCAATGCAATAAAAATAACCGGTGTGTACTGGGTCGGATCACATGGACAAGTCGTTATATATTCACAAAATTGATCGACAAAGAAAAATAAAGTGTGTTACAACCACCTCGCTAACGGTGGATAAGTGTGAGAAAAAGTGTGGTGAAACTAAAATCCTATCCTAAGTGGGTAGGGTTAGAGAAACAAAAGTGGAGGTAGGATAGATAGGAGAGAAAGCATGGGTTGTGGGTTTACTAAGATTGGTGTTAATCAAGCTCTAATTACCGCATATAACTCAATTGATCATCCGGCTAAGGACACTCAATCGAAAAATTTAGCTTTAAAGAACACAACAATTAGCAATAGGGATGGATATATTATCATGGCACTAATCAAACTATGAACATGGATTCATCTCGAATTGTGCCCTTTTGGGTCTTTACCAATGAAAGTGTGCCCTAATAATCACCCAACATTAACATGAAAGTAAGCAAGAGGCAAGTAGAACTAAAATTAACAACCAATCTCAATGAGTCACAACCCACACCAATCACACTACTCAATCATACCAAATAAGATGGAATTCATAGACAAATTCATCCAATATTCAAAACAAAAGAGAAATGCAAAAATTACACAAAAAGAGAGGAAAGAGATCACCAATCTCTCAAGAAATGAGGCTTCCCTCTCACTTGGGCACCTCCTCCAAGCTTCTCCATCATCCAATGGCCTCCAACCATATCCATAGCCTTGGGGAAGAAGAAGAGCCCCAAAAACCCTTAAAATCCCCAAAAAAGGGAAGGTCTGGCTCGGGCTCCGTCATGGTCTGTAAACTCACTCCCTCGCCCAAATCATCCTCATCATCATCAAAGTAAGCCATCTCAGCAGTCTGTCCCATGCACTCATACACCTCAAAATGGGCGGATATAGTAGGCGAGAAACATAACTCAGGCTCTCCAATATCATCTATATCACTCGTGCCTTCACATGCATCCACCACAACATCACCACCAATATAAAAATGCATCTTGTCATCAACATGGTTGACACGCACCCCATCATCCATCTCCTCTGACTCCTCAAAATATGGACATTCAGCTTCATCTACTTGGCTCCACTGCGTCCCATCATCATGTTCTGCTTGTTCCTCCGTAGGGCCATAATGGAATGAGTCCTCAGCTGGCTCCTCAGGCTGGTCCAAGACCTGTTGGACAGTCTCCTCATACTATCACGCTCCGCTTCCCAAAAATGTGGAGGCGAGACATGAGAAGGTCCGCACAAACTTGAAGCTGTGAAGCTCTAAGTCCGATAAGCGTAAAAAAAACACTTATTATGGCAAGTCCTTGCAAAGCGAAACGAAACAACAATGATAATAAGGAAATGAGACGACATTTTATTGAATCTCTAAATTTCCATAAACAAATTACAATATCGCACAAAATCCACCAGGCTAAAGAAAAGAGTCTAAAGGCCCCAACATGGCCAACAAAAGTACAACATACAAACTAGGTGCCACGCACCGACAACTAACAGCAAACCTAACAAAGAACCAGCTCATCCTCAGCAAACATCAGCGTCAGCAGCATCCATGTCCTCTGCAACGAATCTGGCTCAGGGTCTAACATGTGACACCCAAAAGAGAGAGGGGCACATGTCAGCAAGTCTAAAAAGACTTGAGCAAGGAAACTGAAAGGAAGGTAAACTAGCAACCTAGCAGTTATAGTATGCATGACATGGCAGTTATAACATGAGTGCACAAGCAAGACATGGTGAAACAATAAGTACAAGAGAACAATTATCGGGACAAGTTAAGAGTAGCCAAGCTACTAACAATCTCAATCATTTCACTAGTCACGTTTCAAGTTGTTTGTAGATGTTTACGCCTTACAGCTGAACGGTTTGGTATTCACGCTGAGTGGCCGCTTAACAACTACCCCAGAACCCAAAGTTTACGCCTTACAACTGAAGTTGCTGATCGGGCAGACTCCCAGTTGAATGGCCGCTTAACCCTTACCCCCAATACCCACATGTAGACGAGCCAGGGTCCCCGCACACGAGCTCAGTAAATGAGCCAGGGTTGCCCCGCACAGGAGCTCGCTTTCTATATCACGAATCAGGAAGTGTATTTGGCATAGGGGTGTACCTAGCCTCAATATCGAGCGTTGGGGTTAGCAACTCACTATGCTCGCTTCTGGTCACGAGCCAGGAAGTACAAGTATGGCGTAGGGGTGCACCTAGCCGGAACAAATAGCACTAGTATGTAGCAAAGCTACGCAATCACGATGAGTATTCAACATGCAATGACATGAGCAGATATTCATGTACCGTTAATTGAATTTAGACATGGTAGGCGAAATGCAATGACATGAACAGATATTCCCGTACCGTTAATTGAATTAAACATGGCAGTTAAAGATGCATGGATGACATGGCATGTAGTAAGGCGTACAGTTAAATAATCACATACGGCAGTTTAATTTGCATGAACAACAAGTTGACAGGGTTGGATCTCGCTTCGTTGTCAAGCTAGGTAATTTGAGGTGACGGATCTAGTTTTGTTGTCAAACTAGATCAAATAGGCGTCTAGGCAGCTATCATTTCACCGTCTAGTCTCTTTTACGCTACAACAAGCAAATGGCCTAAAACATGGCCTAAACCCTAAGTGGCAAGTTTCACTTGCCTAGCACCGAGGAAGACGATCACGAAGGTTCGTCCCACAAGCGCTAATTTACGGGATTGGGAATCGCTGCCATGGAGAAACAATCATCAAACAACATCCATTATTATTAGGGTTTCACAAATCATAATGGGGGTTATGAGAATATTAAAGGAAGAATACTACCGTCTAGAAGCGGAAGATCGATGCCGAGCAAGCACGTCAACGGAAGAACGATCCGGGAAACCTAGGGTTCAGATCTGGAAAAAGGGGGAAAATCTAGAGAAATGGGTTTGGATGAGGCTTTTGGGGATTTGATGAGGGTTTGAGGTTGAGGAGAGGTAGGATATGTGAAATGAGGGTTTGGATTGTGATGGATGAGCTTGGGATGAAGGATCAATGGTTTGGGGAAGAAGGGGGCTCAATGGGGGGAGAAACTAGGGTTTTGGGTCGTGAGGAAGGAGAAGAAAACGTTTGGGAGGGGTTTAAATAGGAAGGGCTGGCGGCTGCCCAGAAATTAGGGTTTTGGCACTTATTAGTCGGTCAGAGAACAACCACTGACCGACTAGTTTGGGAACTAGTCGGTCGGTTGACCAACGCAGACCGACTAAGTCCAAACAGTAACTCCTGTACAGAAATAGGATTTAGATTTAGTCGGTCAAAGAACAACTACTGACCGACTAGTTCGGCATCTAGTCGGTCGATGAACGTTCTTAGACCGACTAAGAGTAAACAGTACTCGACTGTTTAGAAGAACTAAGAATTAGTCGATCCGAGTACATAACTTAACCGACTAGTTTAAAAATTAGTCGGTCGAAAGATGAACTTAGACCGACTAAGAAGGAACAGTAACTCCTGAATTATAATCAAAGCCCACTAGTCGGTCCATTAAGGATTGTCGACCGACTAGATTGAGATCTAGTCGGTTGGTTCTCCTTCTTGAACCAACTAACGTGCACGAAAAGTGTCGATTCGAAGCGCGAAGCTTCGGGAAGATTTCTATGGCTTCTAGGATCGATTTATACTCTAAGGTATGAGCGATTTGAAGCTCGTCACGAATGACTTACTCCAAACCCAACGATCGAAGGAAGAAGCTAGAAAATCACGACGAACGAATGAAAACGAAAACCACGGAGACGGAAATTCACATCCAAGGAGAGAATCCACCAAGCATATAATTTTAACATAAATAATCCAATTACATGAAAACCATTCGTTACATCCTACCCACCTTAGAATAAAGTCCGTCCTCGGACTTTCTAACTATAGCTATATCTAGTCACCCTAGTAACTACCCTCAATCAATATCACATCAAAATTTCAACCAAGTACATTCATTTCAAGTGCTTATATATATATACTCTAAGTAGTCAATTATTAACACCACGGAAGTAAATATATATTCACGCACATAGTAAACTTATACTTATTATAATCAAACAACTCCATTCACGTATTCAAATCATTCATATAGACAAGTATATTCTATATAACTATAAAACACTTATTACACACTATATGAAAATAACCAAGTCTCTCTTACTTATATGAAAATAATTTCACACTAGAAAATACCATCGGAATCTACACGTATAGGTAACTACCTATGGACAAGAAAATAAGAATACACTAGTCCCTATATCTCCTAGTATACGCCAAACAATCAACATGCGAAATCACACCATACCATTGTTAAAACAAGTTCACTATATCTAATATACATTCACCATCATTATAATTTCACAATTTATAGTCATTCAAATGCATGCACACATTTCACCATATTATCACTTCATATATAGTCCTATAGCTATAATCACGACACACCACACATACCATAGTCACCAATTCCTATAACTATCACATACTTACCCGTGCATGGTGCACACCCACACACTCTAATATTTCATTCATATATATACCAATCACACCACTATATGCTTAGCACATCTACGCACCTAGTTTAGCTAGCGCACATATATTCACGCAACCAAGTCCTTAGTGAATAACTATACCACAAGACCAACTCATATAACTATATATTGGTATAGCCACCCACAATCGTGTGCGTAACACAACCAGGCACAAACAATCCAAACATCATACATACATCATCCATCACTATACACCAACCACATACAATACACCAAGGTACATAGAGTGTACCCACTCAAGCTTGAGTGAGACTCAAAATCATAGCAGAATAATTCCATACACATAACATAGCATCCATACACATGCCAATACTAGCTAATGCATACACGTCTACCAACATAACCACATACATATCTAAATGTCAACACCCTTAATATCCAATCAGGTAATATCGCATATTTCAATCATTTCATATACCATGATATTATTACAAACATTAGCACACCTATAATTACATTATTCCCCCTAATAAATACAATCATCGTAAAGTCACATACATGTATCATATATTCATACCATATCCATCCATCTATAATTGGCACACCAATACACTTACTTCATCCATTAGTTAAGATATGTTGTAGTCGGGTATACCTCATGGTATACACGCATACGACATCTCATAAAAACAAGTAATACCAATCAAACATTATAATCCTACTATCATATGTATATCACACTTACACTCATGCAGCTAATACATAACTACCTACACACAATATACCAATACCAACACACATACAACTTCATATGCACCATGAAATTTAATACACTACGACAACACAACAAATTACACTAATGGGGCCCACCAAACTATAATAAGGTTGACACAGTTGACGACAAGCTCTATTGGCTAGACAAAAGGAAAGAAATTGAAATCAAAAGCGTAACGAATAGAAGGATCGAAAACCATGAAAACGGTTGTGTAATGATGTAATGATGCTCCATTAGGACACATGGAAAATAGTGTAAATAACATATTCTAAAATACGAAAAGTTTGAAAACCGTTACACTTCAAAAGTTGGAGTCCCTTTCCGTATAAAAATATTTAGAGGTCGACAAAACAAATTGTTTGAAATAAGTTTGAGTCGAATATACATAATAGGAGAAAACGGTTTATTGGCTTACGTAAAGTCATTAAAAGAAAGTAAAGCATTCACACGAATTTTGAGGTCGTAGTTTAGAAAATATTACACGGTAGTAACTTAATAACGTTTGCAAAGTTTGAAATGAAATTAATTGAAAATTTTAAACTCAGGTTGAATGCTTTCAAAATCCTTAAGCCAGGGAAAATTTAAAGTAATCAATATTGAAACTACTTTTAGAGGAATCGGGATTTGCCAAAAAGAGACTGTTTTACACAAAGCTCTTAACATACGAGCACCACGAGCCTGGTGCTGATATATAAAAATAATTGAAATTCCATTTAGGTTAGAAATTATTCTAAAGGCATGTATGGTGAACGGAAAGATAACAATAGCTTATTAGTAGTATTATCAAAATTTGTAGTGAAACTTTAAAATCAAATTTATGGAGGGTCTAGATCAGAAAAGGTTATGAAATAATGATTTTTACAAAAATCTGTAATCGGGGAAACGAGGAGCATAACGGTCGTAGTACAGATATATAAAAATTAATTGAAGTTCTACTTTAGAAATCATTTTTTTAGAAATATGTATGACGAATGGAAAGATAATAACATCTTAGTGGTATGGGAGTAAGTGGGGGGAAATATATACATATATAGAATTATTAAATTGGTAATAAGCTTTAAAACCGAATTTTGGAGGTCTAAATCAGGAAAGGGTTTCGAAAAGTAATTTTACAAAAATCTGAACTAGGGAAAAAGGTGAGCATAAAATCGACTCGCTAAAAGCCGAATCCCAAGGGACTTAAAAAGTTTATTAAGAGTAAGCACGAGGTGTTTTCGAATAAAATTTTAATGGCACACGTAAGAAAAGAAATTATGAATCGAGTTAGGAAAATAGAAATACGGTTCAGAATGAAATTGGTATATGAAAAGGGACAAGACATTTATATCGATACGAAAGTATATGCGGAAAATATTATAAACTTCTAATCTAAAAATCTCAACACAGGTTTCGATATTTAAAAACATAAATAATTTAAGTCGGTGAAGGAGCATGAAACCTTACATATATCAAAAGTGTTTCGAACAAATTTAAACTTAACGAAAGAAGAAGATCGAAGATACTTTTAGAGAAATAAGGATTCGCCAAAAGAACATGTTGGTATAAAAACTTTTGAAGTACGAGTACGACGAACCTATAATTGATACAAAAATTAGTTGAAGTCCATTCAGTTTCGAAAAATACCCCTAAAGGTATGTAAGATAAGTGGTTAAAATTAAATTTTTGTAGTTAGGAAAAAGGACGGTATATCGAACCATCAGGATAGTAATAAAGTTTAAAAAAATCGAAATGTGAAAGGCACATTGTTAGAAAAATAGTACAAGATAGTAATTTTAAAATTACGACCAAAAGTCTTCAAAATTTAAGAACGACTTTTAACTCCATCGAAATTTAGGGAGACATATTTAAAGAAGTTTAGAACAAAATTTAAATTGAGTGAAACTTCAAATAAGGAAAGCATTCGAAAATAACTTTGGGAGAATCAAGATTTGCAACGGAAAACATTTGAAAGATCAAGGATAATTGTAATGAGGTGGTCATGTGAATTGAGGACAAGGGAAGTGGTTGTGTGAGGCATGCACCTAAATCATGATGCAAGAAAACCATGATGAAGATCTACGGTCAGTAACACCAAAGTGTAGTGACCAGGAAAGATTGAATCAGGGGGGGGTCTAATCATCGGGTTAACTAAAGGCCAAGGGAACCTTAACACTAAAGCTTCTAATGGGTTAGAATATAGGTCTCAGGAAGGTTCTAAGAGAATCAAGATCATGTTCTGTTGGGCCCGGAATCGATGAACCCAAGCGAACGGCTAAAGAAATCCTAGGAGTCTATCATGGTCAGAGCTAGACAGGAACCACTAAGGTAACTCTTAAGACTATCAAATCAATCACTAACATGGAGTCTAACTAACAATCAAGGATCCCTAACTAGCAAGCACAAACTTCTAACTAAGTCTCACTATGGTCCTGATCTAATGGATTTCCTACCAAGCTGGGACAGATGCTCTAACACGCCTACCAGCCACATAAGACATAGGAACGCTAAAAACCTAGACTCCGGGCTTATAACTTGGAAGTTCTAATTTATTTAATGGACATTCTATAATTATTATCGTTGTTCTGATAGTTCGCATTTGCAAATGGACCTGCATGGGCCACCACTAAAACCTGTCACGCCCCACTTCCCAAAAATGTGGAGGCGAGACATGAGAAGGTCCGCACAAACTTGAAGCTGTGAAGATCCAAGTCCGATAAGCGTAAAAAAACACTTATTATGGCAAGTCCTTGCAAAGCGAAACGAAACAACAATGATAATAAGGAAATGAGACGACATTTTATTGAATCTCCAAATGTCCATAAACAAATTACAATATCGCAGAAAAGCCACCAGGCTAAAGAAAAGAGTCTAAAGGCCCCAACATGGCCAACAAAAGTACAACATACAAACTAGGTGCCACACACCGACAACTAACAGCAAACCTAACAAAGAACCAGCTCATCCTCAGCAAACATCAGCGTCAGCAGCATCCATGTCCTCTGCAACGACTCTGGCTCAGGGTCTAACATGTGACACCCAAAAGAGAGAGTGGCACATGTCAGCAAGTCTAAAAAGACTTGAGCAAGGAAACTGAAAGGAAGGTAAACTAGCAACCTAGCAGTTATAGTATGCATGACATGGCAGTTATAACATGAGTGCACAAGCAAGACATGGTGAAACAATAAGTACAAGAGAACAATTATCGGGACAAGTCAAGAGTAGCCAAGCTACTAACAATCTCAATCATTTCACTAGTCACGTTTCAAGTTGTTTGTAGATGTTTACGCCTTACAACTGAACGGTTTGGCATTCACACTGAGTGGCCGCTTAACAACTACCCCGGAACCCAGAGTTTACGCCTTACAACTGAAGTTGCTGATCGGGCAGACTCCCAGTTGAATGGCCGCTTAACCCTTAACCCCAATACCCACATGTAGACGAGCCAGGGTCCCCGCACACGAGCTCAGTAAATGAGCCAGGGTTGCCCCGCACAGGAGCTCTCTTTCTATATCACGAATCAGGAAGTGAATTTGGCATAGGGGTGCACCTAGCCTCAATATCGAGCGTTGGGGTTAGCAACTCACTATGCTCGCTTCTGGTCACGAGCCAGGAAGTACAAGTATGGCGTAGGGGTGCACCTAGCCGGAACAAATAGCACTAGTATGTAGCAAAGCTACGCAATCACGATGAGTATTCAACATGCAATGACATGAGCAGATATTCACGTACCGTTAATTGAATTTAGACATGGCAGGCGAAATGCAATGACATGAACAGATATTCGTGTACCGTTAATTGAATTAAACATGGCAGTTAAAGATGCATGGATGACATGGCATGTAGTAAGGCGTACAGTTAAAGAATCACATACGGTAGTTTAATTTGCATGAATAACAAGTTGACAGGGTTGGATCTCGCTTCGTTGTCAAGCTAGGTCATTTGAGGTGACGGATCTAGTTTCGTTGTCAAACTAGATCAAATAGGCGTCTATGCGGCTATCATTTCACCGTATAGTCTCTTTTACGCTACAACAAGCAAATGGCCTAAAACATGGCCTAAACCCTAAGTGGCAAGTTTCACTTGCCTAGCACCGAGGAAGACGATCACGAAGGTTCGTCCCACAAGCGCTAATTTACGGGATTGGGAATCGCTGCCATGGAGAAACAATCATCAAACAACATCCATTATTATTAGGGTTTTAGAAATCATAATGGGGGTTATGAGAATATTAAAGGAAGAATACTACCGTCTAGAAGCGGAAGATCGATGCCGTGCAAGCACGGCAACGGAAGAACGATCCGGGGAAACCTAGGGTTCAGATCTGGAAAAAGGGGGACAATCTAGAGAAATGGGTTTGGATGAGGCTTTTGGGGATTTGATGAGGGTTTGAGGTTGAGGAGAGGTAGGATGTGAAATGAGGGTTTGGATGGTGATGGATGAGCTTGGGATGAAGGATCAATAGTTTGGGGAAGAAGGGGGCTCAATGGGGGGAGAAACTAGGGTTTTAGGTCGTGAGGAAGGAGAAGAAAACGTTTGGGAGGGGTTTAAATAGGAAGGGCTGGCGGCTGCCCAGAAATTAGGGTTTTGGCACTTATTAGTCGGTCAGAGAACAACCACTGACCGACTAGTTTGGGAACTAGTCGGTCGGTTGACCAACGCAGACCGACAAAGTCCAAACAGTAACTCCTGTACAGAAATAGGATTTAGATTTAGTCGGTCAAAGAACAACTACTGACCGACTAGTTCGGCATCTAGTCGGTCGATGAACGTTCTTAGACCGACTAAGAGTAAACAGTACTCGACTGTTCAGAAGAACTAAGAATTAGTCGGTCCGAGTACATAACTTAACCGACTAGTTTAAAAACTAGTCGGTCGAAAGATGAACTTAGACCGACTAAGAAGGAACAGTAACTCCTGAATTATAATCAAAGCCCACTATTCGGTCCATTAAGGATTGCCGACCGACTAGATTGAGATCTAGTCGGTTGGTTCTCCTTCTTGAACCAACTAACGTGCACGAAAAGTGTCGATTCGAAGCGCGAAGCTTCGGGAAGATTTCTATGGCTTCTAGGATCGATTTATACTCTAAGCTATGAGCGATTTGAAGCTCGTCACGAATGACTTACTCCAAACCCAACGATCGAAGGAAGAAGCTAGAAAATCATGACGAACGAATGAAAACGAAAACCACGGAGACGGAAATTCATATCCAAGGAGAGAATCCACCAAGCATATATTTTTAACATAAATAATCCAATTACATGAAAACCAGTCGTTACATCCTACCCACCTTAGAATAAAGTCCGTCCTCGGACTTTCTAACTATAGCTATATCTAGTCACCCTAGTAACTACCCTCAATCAATATCACATCAAAATTTCAACCAAGTACATTCATTTCAAGTGCTTATATATATATACTCTAGGTAGTCAATTATTAACACCACGGAAGTAAATATATATTCACGCACATAGTACACTTATACTTATTATAAACAAACAATTCCATTCACGTATTCAAATCATTCATATAGACAAGTATATTCTATATAACTATAAAACACTTATTACACACTATATGAAAATAACCAAGTCTCTCTTACTTATATGAAAATAATTTCACACTAGAAAATACCATCGGAATCTACACGTATAGGTAACTACCTAAGGACAAGAAAATAAGAATACACTAGTCCCTATATCTCCTAGTATACGCCAAACAATCAACATGCGAAATCACACCATACCATTGTTAAAACAAGTTCACTATATCTAATATACATTCACCATCATTATAATTTCACAATTTATAGTCATTCAAATGCATGCACACATTTCACCATATTATCACTTCATATATAGTCCTATAGCTATAATCACGACACACCACACATACCATAGTCACCAATTCCTATAACTATCACATACTTACCCGTGCATGGTGCACACCCACACACGCTAATATTTCATTCATATATATACCAATCACACCACTATATGCTTAGCACATCTACACACCTAGTTTAGCTAGCGCACATATATTCACGCAACCAAGTCCTTAATGAATAACTATACCACAAGACCAACTCATATAACTATATATTGGTATAGCCACCCACAATCGTGTGCGTAACACAACCAGGCACAAACAATCCAAACATCATACATACATCATCCATCACTATACACCAACCACATACAATACACCAAGGTACATAGAGTGTACCCACTCAAGCTTGAGTGAGACTCAAAATCATAGCAGAATAATTCCATACACATAACATAGCATCCATACACATGCCAATACTAGCTAATGCATACACATCTACCAACATAACCACATACATATTTAAATGTCAACACCCTTAATATCCAATCAGGTAATATCACATATTTCAATCATTTCATATACCATGATATTATTACAAACATTAGCACACCTATAATTACATTATTCCCCCTAATAAATACAATCATCGTAAAGTCACATACATGTATCATATATTCATACCATATCCATCCATCTATAATTGGCACACCAATACACTTACTTCATCCATTAGTTAAGATATGTTGTAGTCGGGTATACCTCATGGTATACACGCATACGACATCTCATAAAAACAAGTAATACCAATCAAACATTATAATCCTACTATCATATGTATATCACACTTACACTCATGCAGCTAATACATAACTACCTACACACAATATACCAATACCAACACACATACAACTTCATATGCACCATGAAATTTAATACACTACGACAACACAACAAATTACACTAATGGGGCCCACCAAACTATAATAAGGTTGACACGGGTGACGACAAGCTCTATTGGCTAGACAAAAGGAAAGAAATTGAAATCAAAAGCATAACGAATAGAAGGATCGAAAAGCATGAAAACGGTTGTGTAATGATGTAATGATGCTCCATTAGGACACATGGAAAATAGTGTAAATAACATATTCTAAAATACGAAAAGTTTGAAAACCGTTACACTTCAAAAGTTGGAGTCCCTTTCCGTATAAAAATATTTAGAGGTCGACAAAACAAATTGTTTGAAATAAGTTTGAGTCGAATATACATAATAGGAGAAAACGGTTTATTGGCTTACGTAAAGTCATTAAAAGAAAGTAAATCATTCACACGAATTTTGAGGTCGTAGTTTAGAAAATATTACACGGTAGTAACTTAATAACGTTTGCAAAGTTTGAAATGAAATTAATTGAAAATTTTAAACTCAGGTTGAATGCTTTCAAAATCCTTAAGCCAGGGAAAATTTAAAGTAATCAATATTGAAACTACTTTTTAGAGGAATCGGGATTTGCTAAAAAGAGACTGTTTTACACAAAGCTCTTAACATACGAGCACCATGAGCCTGGTGCTGATATATAAAAATAATTGAAATTCCATTTAGGTTAGAAATTATTCTAAAGGCATGTATGGTGAACGGAAAGATAACAATAGCTTATTAGTAGTATTATCAAAATTTGTAGTGAAACTTTAAAATCAAATTTATGGAGGGTCTAGATCAGAAAAGGTTATGAAATAATGATTTTTACAAAAATCTGTAATAGGGGAAACGAGGAGCATAACGGTCGTAGTACAGATATATAAAAATTAATTGAAGTTCTACTTTAGAAATCATTTTTTTTAGAAATATGTATGACGAATGGAAAGATAATAACATCTTAGTGGTATGGGAGTAAGTGGGGGGAAATATATACATATATAGAATTATTAAATTGGTAATAAGCTTTAAAACCGAATTTTGGAGGTCTAAATCAGGAAAGGGTTTTGAAAAGTAATTTTACAAAAATCTGAACTAGGGAAAAAGGTGAGCATAAAATCGACTCGCTAAAAGCTGAATCCCAAGGGACTTGAAAAGTTTATTAAGAGTAAGCACGAGGTGTTTTCGAATAAAATTTTAATGGCACAAGTAAGAAAAGAAATTATGAATCGAGTTAGGAAAATGGAAATACGGTTCAGAATGAAATTGGTATATGAAAATGGACAAGACATTTATATCGATACGAAAGTATATGCGGAAAATATAATAAACTTCTAATCTAAAAATCTCAACACAGGTTTCAATATTTAAAAACATAAATAATTTAAGTCGGCGAAGGAGCATGAAACCTTACATATATCAAAAGTGTTTCGAACAAATTTAAACTTAACGAAAGAAGAAGATCAAAGATACTTTTAGAGAAATAAGGATTCGCCAAAAGAACGTGTTGGTATAAAAACTTTTGAAGTACGAGTACGACGAACCTATAATTGATACAAAAATTAGTTGAAGTCCATTCAGTTTGGAAAAATACCCCTAAAGGTATGTAAGATAAGTGGTTAAAATTAAATTTTTGTAGTTATGAAAAAGGACGATATATCGAACCATCAGGATAGTAATAAAGTTTAAAAAAAATCGAAATGTGAAAGGTACATTGTTAGAAAAATAGTACAAGATAGTAATTTTAAAATTACGACCAAAAGTCTTCAAAATTCAAGAACGACTTTTAACTCCATCGAAATTTAGGGAGACATATTTAAAGAAGTTTAGAACAAAATTTAAATTGAGTGAAACTTCAAATAAGGAAAGCATTCGAAAATAACTTTGGGAGAATCAAGATTTGCAACGGAAAACATTTGAAAGATCAAGGATAATTGTAATGAGGTGGTCATGTGAATTGAGGACAAGGGAAGTGGTTGTGTGAGGCATGCACCTAAATCACGATGCAAGAAAACCATGATGAAGATCTACGGTCAGTAACACCAAAGTGTAGTGACCAGGAAAGATTGAATCAGGGGGGTGGTCTAATCATCGGGTTAACTAAAGGCCAAGGGAACCTTAACACTAAAGCTTCTAATGGGTTAGAATATAGGTCTCAGGAAGGTTCTAAGAGAATCAAGATCATGTTCTGTTGGGCCCGGAATCGATGAACCCAAGCGAACGGCTAAAGAAATCCTAGGAGTCTATCATGGTCAGAGCTAGACAGGAACCACTAAGGTAACTCTAAGGACTATCAAATCAATCACTAACATAGAGTCTAACTAACAATCAAGGATCCCTAACTAGCAAGCACAAACTTCTAACTAAGTCTCACTATGGTCCTGATCTAATGGATTTCCTACCAAGCTGGGACAGATGCTCTAACACGCCTACCAGCCACATAAGACATAGGAACGCTAAAAACCTAGACTCCGGGCTTATAACTTGGAAGTTCTAATTTATTTAATGGACATTCTATAATTATTATCGTTGTTCTGATAGTTCGCATTTGCAAATGGACCTGCATGGGCCACCACTAAAACCTGTCACGCCCCACTTCCCAAAAATGTGGAGGCGAGACATGAGAAGGTCCGCACAAACTTGAAGCTGTGAAGATCCAAGTCCGATAAGCGTAAAAAAACACTTATTATGGCAAGTCCTTGCAAAGCGAAACGAAACAACAATGATAATAAGGAAATGAGACGACATTTTATTGAATCTCCAAATGTCCATAAACAAATTACAATATCGCAGAAAAGCCACCAGGCTAAAGAAAAGAGTCTAAAGGCCCCAACATGGCCAACAAAAGTACAACATACAAACTAGGTGCCACACACCGACAACTAACAGCAAACCTAACAAAGAACCAGCTCATCCTCAGCAAACATCAGCGTCAGCAGCATCCATGTCCTCTGCAACGACTCTGGCTCAGGGTCTAACATGTGACACCCAAAAGAGAGAGTGGCACATGTCAGCAAGTCTAAAAAGACTTGTGCAAGGAAACTGAAAGGAAGGTAAACTAGCAACCTAGCAGTTATAGTATGCATGACATGGCAGTTATAACATGAGTGCACAAGCAAGACATGGTGAAACAATAAGTACAAGAGAACAATTATCGGGACAAGTCAAGAGTAGCCAAGCTACTAACAATCTCAATCATTTCACTAGTCACGTTTCAAGTTGTTTGTAGATGTTTACGCCTTACAACTGAACGGTTTGGCATTCACACTGAATGGCCGCTTAACAACTACCCCAGAACCCAGAGTTTACGCCTTACAACTGAAGTTGCTGCTCGGGCAGACTCCCAGTTGAATGGCCGCTTAACCCTTACCCCCAATACCCACATGTAGACGAGCCAGGGTCCCCGCACACGAGCTCAGTAAATGAGCCAGGGTTGCCCCGCACAGGAGCTCGCTTTCTATATCACGAATCAGGAAGTGTATTTGGAATATGGGTGCACCTAGCCTCAATATCGAGCGTTGGGGTTAGCAACTCACTATGCTCGCTTCTGGTCACGAGCCAGGAAGTACAAGTATGGCGTAGGGGTGCACCTAGCCGGAACAAATAGCACTAGTATGTAGCAAAGCTACGCAA
>JAULAV010001603.1:0-27221 GCA_030789695.1 Scilla litardierei | reverse complement strand
GATCGCCATCTTCAACTTAAAAATAAGAGAAGACAAAATGAGGCCAAAAATCATATCATTTAATATAATATCCATATCTTCCAAAAAATTTAGAAAATAGTCACAAGGTCAGAATAATACGCAAAATGTCTGTCAGAAACGAGAGATCGTTATCTTCAACTGAAAAATAAAAGAAGGAAAACTTAGGTCAAAAAATCATATCATTTAATAAAAAGATCCATAACTTCTCGAAAATGTAGAAAAATAGCCTCGAACTTGGAAAAATCCGCAAAAAAAGTCCCATGGAACCAGGAGATCGCTATCTTCAACTTAAAAAATAATAGACGACAAAATTATGTTATAAAAATCAGATCATTTAAAATAAACATTCATATTATTCAAAAAATATAGAAAATAGCACGTAGCTCAAAAAACCCGCACAAATGTCCATTGGAACTGGGAGATCGCCATCTTCAAATTAAAAAAGAGAAGACAAAATTAGGCCAAAAATCATATCATTTCATAAAAAGATACATATCTTCCAGAAAATGTAGAAAAATAGTCTCCAGCTAATAAAAATCTGCGACAATGTCTGTTGAAACCGGGAGATCGTCATCTTCAACTGAAAAAAATAAGAGAATACAAACGTAGGCTATATGTAACACCTCGCTCTACAGGATACCTGGAAAGTATAATTCCGTCCCAAGTATTCATATAGCAACGAGTGTTAAAAAGAAAGAGAAGGAAGAGAGTCTACAAGAAGAATAATGCTGGTCACTGCACACATGCTGGGAATTACAAGTAATGCTCCAACACAGAAAATAAGAGACAATCATATACAAGTCCAACATTATTTATTATTAAAACAAAGGTACCACTTTATTTACATCATCTCATCCTCAAATACAAAAGTGAAAAATAGAAGAAATCCCATAAAAATCCCAAAAAGACATATAGGTCCACACTAGTACAACTCACTCCGTAGACTACCTTGAGAACCAACTGAAGAGGCTGCCCTCTGAGGATTCCATCTCTACCACGAACTGAAAGCTAACTCCTGAGTCAGACCGGATCAGGCTGTACTGCTCTGAAACCTGGAAAAAGTAAATGGGACACGTCAATGCGTGACCCAGTAGGAAATCCTAACATCGTTAGATAGATTATAGTTTTAGAACTGTTATTCCTAACTAGGGTCTGGTCACTTAACTGTAAGCAGGTTACTATTTACGCATAAGGAACAAGTAATGTAAATAAGGTCTACTGAATTAACATGCAGGAAAAGTAAACAACATCACATGCAAATATTGAAAAGTAAGAGCTACAGAATTAAATAAGCGTGATGTAAAGGCAGACAATCATAGATATGCACATGATGCATATGAATGGTTATGAATACAAATGCAACACATAAGGGATCCCATGTATGCCAACATGCCTACAATGTGACTCATGGATTCTAGAGGTTGCTCCCATGGATTTAGGATGTGGCCCTAGGCATTTACGTGGCATGTTGGTCTATGTAGCACATAGGTCAATGTCGTCTATCATACCACACATTGATTCAAGAGGTGGCCCCAAGGATTCAGGAGGTGGCCTTCGGCATTTCTGTGGCACGCTGGTCCATGTGGCACCTTGGTCTATGTGGTGTAAATTCTGTTAAGCTACCATTCTTTTCATGACAAATTTCACTTACACTATAACATCTTATGTTTCCAATTAACATATAACTCCATCATTCTTAATATGAAACACATCATGTTATGGAAGCATCTTGTCATAAAGTATGCAAATATGAGACTAAGGAGCATAACATGGCATTTGTGTGACATAGTACAAGCATAACATTACATCCATAAGCATGAACTATTCTCATAACATAATTTACTCCATGGATAACAACATTACATCCATAAGCATGAATATCACCATTCTTAGCACCATAATTTTCACAAACTTTAGCATGATATTTATATGACAACTACCGAATTTTATTTTGAATCTAGACTCTAATATATCAATAAAAACAGCTATCTAAGCCATAATATGGTTTAGTGCTGAATATAAAAGTTGTAGATGCATAAGTTTTGTTTCCAGATTATCTAAAATTGTGTCATTTAGGGATCTGTAGAGATAGTTATGAAAAGTTTCCCACAATGTAGCAGAATCTATCTAAAACTGACACCATGGTAAAGTCGTCTGTTTACACCTTTCTACAGTGAAAACTAGGCCCCGCTTCCTCTAAAGAGTTATAGTTAACTTCATGACCTTTACAAGACATCTTGAATCATCCCATTTGAAGGTCTACACTAGTAGATATGAATTTTTGAATCTACAAGGCAGAACTGAAAATTTTACAGCATATCATTAACATAGCTATTATAGCATATTGATTGACTAACATGATGCTACTAGTCATACTCCCATTGCCATCCTAATAATTTGACATTATAATGTTTTTAAAGCTAAGAAAGGAAGCATAATGGCAACATGGTCTACACTAACATGGGATGTTACATGGTATATTTTGGCAAACTATGCACACTTCCACTAAATAAAACATTACATCTTAACATAACATGGCACTTTACTAGCATGTGGCTTAAACTACAATTGTACATTAAATTCCAACTTAAAATTAAATAGGTGATGAAACTCTATAACCACAGTCCTAAAACTACATCCTAACTAGGAAGTTAGAACTCCTAACTCAAATATCTCCATCTTAATTTATTTGGCCCTTCTTCTCCTTGAAGACCCTATCAATCCCCAAGCTTTCTCCCCAAATACTCCCCAGGATACTCGGGAAGTACGAATCCGTCCCAAGTAATCCTAGAGCAGCGAGTGTTAAAATGAAAGAGAAGGAAGGGAGTCTACAAGAAGAATTATGCAGGTCACTGCGCACATGCTAGGAAGTACAAGTAATGCTCCAACACAGAAAATAAGAGACAGTCATATACAAGTCTAACATTCTTTATTATTAAAACAATGGTACCTCTTATTTACATAATCGCATCCTCAAATACAAAAGTGAAAAATGGAAGAAATCCCATAAAATCCCAAAAGACATAAAGGTCCACACCAGTACGACTCACTCCCTAGACTACACTGAGAACCGACTGAAGAGGTTACCCTCTGAGGATTCCATCTCTACCACGAACTGAAGGCTAACTCCTGAGCCAGGCCTGATCTGGATGTACTGCTCTGAAATCTGTAAAAAGTAAATGGGACACGTCAATGCATGACCCAGTAGGAAATCCTGACATTGCTAGGTAGGGTCTAGTTTTAGAACTGTTATTCCTAACTAGGGTCTGGTTACTTAACTGTAAACAGGTCTACTATTTACGCATAAGGAACAAATACTGTAAATAAGGTCTACTGAATTAACATGCAGGGAAAGTAAACAACATCACATGCAAATATTGAAAAGTAAGAGCTATAGAATTAAATAAGCGTGAAGTAAACGCAGACACACATAGATATGCACTTGATGCATATGAATGGTTATGAATACAATTGCAACACAAAAGGGATCACATCTATGCCAGCGTGCCTACAATGTGACTCATGGATTCTAGAGGTGGCTCCCATGGATTTAGGATGTGGCCTTAGGCATTTACGTGGCACACTGGTCTATGTAACACATAGGTCCATGTCGTCTATCATACCACACATTGATTCAAGAGGTGGCCCACATGGATTTAGGAGGTGGCCTTCGGCATTTCTGTGGCACGCTGGTCCATGTGGCACTTTGGTATGTGTGGTATTAATTTCTGTGAAGCTACCATTCTTTTCATGACAAATTTCACTTACACTATACATATTATGTTTCCAATTAACATATAACTCCATCATTCTTAATATGAAACACATCATGTTATGGAAGCATCTTGTCATAAAGTATGCAAATTGAGACTAAGGAGCATAACATGGCATTTGTGTGACATAGTACAAGCATAACATTACATCCATAAGCATGAACTATTCTCATAACATAAGTTACTACATGGATAACAACATTACATCCATAAGCATGAATATCACCATTTTTAGCACCATAATTTTCACAAACTTTAGCATGATATTTACAAGACAACTACAGAATTCTATTTTGAATCTGGACTCTGATATATCAGTCTAAAACAGCTATCTAAGTCCATAATCTGGTTTAGTGCGTAACATAAAAGTTGTAGATGCTTATGTTTTGTTTCTATATTATCTAAGATTGTGTCATTTGGGAGTCTATAGAGAGAGTAATGAAAATTTTCCCACAATGTAGCAGAATCTGTCTAAAACTGACACCATGATAACATCGTCTGTTTACACCTTCCTACAGTCAAAACTAGGCTCTGCTTCCTTCTAGAGAGTTGTAGTTAACTTCGTGACCTTTCCAAAACATCTTGAATCATCCCATTTAGAGGTCTACACTAGCAGATATGAATTTTTGAATCTACAGGACAGAACTAAAAATTTTTACAGCATATCATTAACATAGCTATTATAGCATATTGATTGACTAACATGATGCTACTAGTCATACTCCCATTTCCATCCTAATAATTTGACATGATAATTATTTTAAAGCTAAGAAAGGAAGCATAATGGCAACATGGTCTACACTAACATGGGATGTTACATGGTATATTTTGGCAAACTATGCATACTTCCACTAAATAAAACATTACATCATAAGTATGCATATTAAACTTAACATAACATGGCACTTTACTAGCATGTGGCTTAAACTACAATTCTACATCAAATTTCAACTTAAAATTAAATAAATGATGAAAATCTATAACCACAGTCCTAAAACTACATCCTCACTAGGAATTTAGAACTCCTAACTCAAATATCTCCTTCTTAATTTATTTGGCCCTTCTTCTCCTTGAAGACCCTATCAATCCTCAAGCTTTCTTCTTCCATACCTTAAGCTCCAATGGTGGATGTCAATAGGTGGATTGAATTAAGGAGACGATGGTGGAGATGGTGGTGGAGTGGGAGGTGCAAAGGGAGGAGAGGGGAGAGAGAAGAGGGGCTGAGAACTTGAGAACTTGAATTTTTTCTTCTTCCTTTTCTTTTTCCCAATTTCTTCTCTTTTATTCATCCCCTCGTCCTTGTCATCCCTTAATTCCCTCTTAGCTTGCCAAATGGAGAGAGTTAGGTGAAAATCAAAGAGGTGATGACACCTCTTAGGCTAGGTGTCTCCATTAGGAAATTTTGGTATTTCTATTTTCTAATAAATAGAAACACTCCACTAAAATACCCTTGCTCACCAAATACAAGTATACTATCTAAATACTCATCCATTTAATTCACATGATGTTTAAAAAATTATTTAAAAATAATTTGGTCATTAGAAAATTATGGAAAAAATTATAAAAATACCCAAAAATTTCATACGTACAAATACGTCCAGAAATACGTACATTATACCCCTATATACAAAAACATGGTATTACACTATAAAAATCATATTATTTAATAAAAATTTCTAAATCTTCCATAAAATGTAGAAAATAGCACCGAGTTCAAAAAATATGCAAAAATATCCGTTTGAACTGGAAGATCATCATCATCGACTGAAAAATAAGAGAAGACAACATTAGGCTATAAAAATCATATTATTTAATAAAAAGATCCATAACTTTTCGAAAATGTAGAAAATAGCCCGTAGCTCAGAAAAATCCGCAAAAATGTTCGTTGAAACATGGAGATTGCCATCTTCAACTTAAAAAATAAGAGAAGAAAAAATTAGGTCAAAAATTAATATTATATAATAAAAAGATTCGTAACTTCTTGAAAATGTAGAAAATAGCCCGAGCTCAGAAAAATCAACAAAAATATCTGTTGGAACCGAGAGATTGCCATCTTCAACTGAATAATTAGAGAAGACAAAATTAGGTTATAAAAAGCATATCATTTAATATAAAGATTTATATCATTCCGAAAATGTAGAAAATAGCTCGGAGCTCAGAAAAATCCGAAAAAATGTTTGTTGGAACCGGGAGATCGTCATCTTCAACTGAAAAATAAAAGAAGACAAAATTAGACCAAATATCCTATCATTTAATAAAAAGATAAATATCTACTGTAAAATGTAGAAAATAGCACCGAGCTCAGAAAAATCTGCACAAATGTCTGTTGGAACTAAGAGATCGCAATATTCAACCGAAAAAGAGAGAAAACAAAATTAGGCCAAAAAATCCAGAAAATGTTCATATCATTTAAAAGATTCATATCTTCCAGAAAATGTAGGAAAAACCCCAAAGCTAAGAAAAATCTGCAAAAATGTACATTGGGATCGCCATATTCAATTGAAAATATGAAAAGACAAAATTAGGATACAAAAATCTTGTCATTTAATAAAGAGATACATATCTTTAATAAAATGTAGAAAATAGCCTGGAGCTCAGGAAAATCCGCAAAAATGTCTGTTGGAACTGGGAGATCGCCATCTTCAACTGAAAAATAAGAGAAGAAAAAATTAAGTTATAAAAATCACACCATTTAATATAAAGATCCTTATCTTCCAGAAAGTGTACAAAATAGCCCCGAGTTCAAAAAATCCGTAAAAATGTCCGTTGGAACAGGGAGATCGCCATCTTCAACTTAAAAATAAGAGAAGACAAAATTAGGCCAAAATATCATATCATTTAATAAAATGATACATATCTTCCAAAAAGTGGAAAATAGCCCGGAGCTCAGAGAAATCTGCAAAAATATCCGTTGGAACCGGGAGCTCGCCATCTGCAACTGGAATATAAGAGTAGATAAAATTAGGCCAAAAAATCATATCATTTAATAAAAAGATCCATTTTCATAAAATGTAGAAAATAACACCAAGCTCAGAAAATGATATATAAAAATTGTTTCAGTTAAAGATGGATATTTTCCGGTTGCAATAGACATTTTTATAGATGAAGATGGCGACTTCCCAGTTTCGAATTTTGTCTTCTATTATATTTCAGTTGAAGATGGCGATTTCCCGGGGTCTCAACAGATATTTTTTGGCCTAATTTTGTCTCCTCTTAAATCATTTAATAAAACGATTCATATCTTCCAGAAAATGTGAAAATAGACCGGAGCTCAGAAAAATCCGCAAAAATGTCTTTTGGAACCGGGTGATTGCCATCTTCAACCGAAATATAAGAGAAGACAAAATAAGGCCAAAAAATCATATCATTTAATAAAAGGAATGCTATCTTCAACACGAAAAAGAGAGAAGACAAAATTAGGCAACAAAAATCATATCAATCAATATAATGATCATTATCTTCCAGAAAACATAGAAAACTACACCGAGCTCAGAAAAATACGCAAAAAATTCCGTTGGAAACGGGAATCACCATATTCAACTGAAAAATAAGAGAATAAAAAATTAGGCCATTAAAATCATATCTTTAATATAAATATTAAAGATCCATATTTTACAGAAAATGAAGAAAATAGCACAGAGCTCAGAAAAATCCGCAAAAATATCTGTTGGAACCGAGAGATTGCCATCTTTATTTGAAAAATAAGAGAAGAAAAAATTAGGCCATAAAATTCATATCATTTAATAAAAAGATCCATATCTTACAGAAAATAGCCCGGAGCTCGGAAAATTTCGCATAAATTTCTGTTGGAACCGGGAGACCGCCATCTTCAACTGAAAAATAAGTGAAGCCAAACTTAATCTGTACAAATCATATCATTTAATAAAAAGATTCATATCTTCAATAAACTGTAGAAAATAGTTCCAAGTTTAGAAAAATCTGTAAAAATGGCCGGTGGAACTTGGAGATTGACATCTTCAACCAAAAAATCAGAGAAGCCAAAATTAGGCTATAAAAATCATATCAATTAATATAAACATGCATATCTTACAGTTAAATTAGAAAATAGCCCGAAGCTCAGAAAAATTCGTAAACATGTCCTAGGAACCGGGCAATCGCCATCTTCAGCGAAAAAAAAATAAGAGAAGACAAAATTCGGCCTAAAAATCATACCATTTAATAAAAATAACTATAACTTCCCAAAAATGTGGGAAAATAGCCCTGATCTCAGAAAAGGTCGCAAAAATATTCGTTGGTACCAAGAAATCGCCATCTTCAACTTAAAAAAAGAGAAGACAAAATTAGGCTATAAAAATCATATCATTTAATATAAAAATCTATATTTTCCTGAAAAGTTAGAAAATAGCCTGGAGCTCAAAAAAATCCGCAAAATGTCCCTTGGAACCAGGAGATCGCCATCTTCAACTAGAATATAAGAGAAGACAAAATTAGGCCAAAAATAATATCATTTAATAAAAAGATCGACATCTTCAACTGGAAAATAAGAAAAGACAAATTTTGGCTATAAAAATCATATCAATTAATAAAAAGATTCATATCTTTCATAAAATGTAGAAAATAGCACCAAGCTCAGAAAATGATATATAAAAATCTTATTAGTTGAAGATGGCGATATCTTGGTTACCACGAACATTTTTAATGATGAAGATGGCGATTTCCCTGTTCCGATTTTGTCTTCTCTTATATCTGTTGAAAATCGCCATCTTCAATTGAAAAATAAAAGAAGAGAAAATTAGGCTATAAAAATCATAAGCTTTAATATAAAGATTCATATCTTACAGAAAATGTAGAAAAAATTGCGGAGCTCAGAAAAATCCCGCAAAAATGTCTGTTGAAATAGGGAGATCACCATCTTCAACGAAAAAAAATAAGAAAAGACAAAATTAGGCCATAAATCATATTATATAATAAAAAGATCC
The DNA here is from genome assembly GCA_030789695.1 of Scilla litardierei. Lineage (NCBI taxonomy): Eukaryota > Viridiplantae > Streptophyta > Magnoliopsida > Asparagales > Asparagaceae > Scilla > Scilla litardierei. Next base: position 18,487 of record JAULAV010001603.1, on the reverse strand, counting down.
ATATCGTCAAAGAAATGTAGAAAAATAGCACCGAGCTTAGAAAAATCCGCAAAAATATCCGTTAGAATCGAAAGATCGCCATCTTCAACTGAAAAATAAGAGAAGACAAAATTAGAATACAAAAAGGATATCATGATAAAAATATCCATATATTCAATAAAATGGAGAAAATAACATCGAGCTCAAAAAATTAGCGAAAATGTCTGTTGTAACCAGGAGATCGCCATCTTCAACTTTAAAATAAGGGAAGACAATATTAGGATATAAAAATCCTATCATTGAATATAAAGATACATATCTTACCGAAAATATAGAAAATAGCTGGTAGATCAGAAAAACCCGCAAAAATATCCATTGGAACAGGGAGATCGCCATCTTCATCTGAAAAATAAGAGAAGACAAAATAATGCCAAAAATAATATATCATTTAATAAAAAGAAACATATCTTTCAGAAAATATAGAAAATCGCCCCGAGAAGATAGGAATCTACAAAAATATCCTTTAGAGCCGAGAGATCGCCATCTTCAACTTAAAAATAAGGGAAGACAAACTTATGCTATAAAAATCATATCATTTAATAAATGATTCATATCATACAGAAAATATAGAAAAAATAGCCCGGAGCTCAGAAAAATCCGTAAAAATGTCTGTTAGAACAGGGAGATCACCATCTATAAAGAAAAATTAAATGAAGACAAAGGCCAAAAATCGTATCATTTAATAAAAAAACCCACATCTTCCTGAATATGTAGAAAAATCACCCTGAGTTCAGAAAAATCCGCAAAAAATATGTCTGTTGGAGCTGGAAGATCACCATACTTAACTGAAAAATAAACGAAGAAAAAATTACGCTACAAAAATTATATCATTTAATAAAAAAATTTGTATCTTCAGTACAATGTAGAGAATAGATGCTCAAAAAAATCCACAAAAATGTCCGTTGGAACCAGGAGATCGCTATCTTTAACAAAAAAATAGAAGACAAAATTAGGCCAAAAAATCATATCATTAATAAAATGATCCACATCTTTTAGAAAATGTAGAACATAGCCCAGATCTCAAAAAAATACGCAAAAACGTCTGTTGGAACTGGGAGATCACTATCTTCAACAGAAAAACAAGAGAATAAAAATTAGGCTATAAAAATCATATCATTTAACATAAATATTCAAATCTAACAGAAAATGTTGAAAATAGCCCATAACTAATATAAATCTGCGAAAATCTCTGTTATAACCGGGAGTTTACCATTGATTTGGGTTGAATATTGCATATCAAACACCTCATTTAGACCCATTTTGGGCATATATGATACGTATTTGGTCTCTAATACGATCGTATTAAGAATATTCTTAATTATTAGAGAAAACTCTCATTCTATGCACAAAACAACAATATACGGAGTATTTCTGCCCTTTTTATATTTTTGGTACGAAGATCTCGATCTCACGATTCCAACGACTATTTATTTATATTTTTTGAGATCTGTGCTAATTTCTATGAATTTTTGAATGCAGAATACCATTTTAAATGGAGAAATACGGCAGAAATACGCATGAAATACGGCGTATATATGCCCGCTCAAATGAGGGGACACATGGCGCACATCCACCTGCTCCCGCTCTAATCCGACGTCTTACAGCAAGCAGGCGACGCGGCACGCTATAAGCCGCAAGATCATCATCCAACGACCGAGAATCATCCTGATTTGGATTCGAATTGAGTAAGTTATACGGGCGACGTGGCGAAATCAGGGCCTTGCTCGGATATTGCACGGTTTGAGAGCGGAGTGGCGACACGGCGATATCACCACCATTGGATCAAAATCCAATGGCCAGCAATGCAAAGAAACGCAGCTTTGCGGGCGACGATCCGACCCGCATGCCACGTGGTGCGTCCAAGGGAATCCCACCCAGATCTAACGGCTCACATTTGTACCGACAGAATGAAGCGGGTTTCGAACCCGCTAAGGCCCCCAAACCTGCAATGCTCCTATATATATATATACACGTATTTTTAGGTTTTTGGGGGTATTCTTGCGTATTTGGGGCTCTAGGAGCCGTATTTTCGCGTGAGATTTGGAGGCCCTGGAGACAGAGGCAGGAGCTATCATCTGAAGGATATCTAGGGTCTATTTGGAGAGATTTGGTGCTATTTTTCCTATCTTTAGCATTGTATTTCACGTATTTGGCTTGTATTTGGAGTATTAGTCACATATTTTGAGACTTTGAGCATGTATTTGTCTATGAATATTGTTTATTTTCTCTCTATATATGGCTAATCTCTATATGTGTTGATGTTGATGTACTTAGGGTGTTGTAATCATCGATTTCAATATCTTTTCGCCCTATATCCACGTTATATTGCGTATTTCATTGATTTCTACTTATATCTTGTTTGGGTATGTTATACGGAGACGTGGGCAAGCTTGAATCGAATATGATTTGAGTAAGACTTATTCCTGATGCCAAAAGGGCACTTGTGTGTATTTTCTTCAGGAAATCGAGATATACGTGATTACTTTTTGGCACTATTTTACGCTCTTTATCGTCATACCTTCCGATGTTCTCGTGCCCTAGTCGGACGAAATGTTGAGTTATAGAAAAGATATTAATAATCATTGATTGCACATACCCTAACGAAATCACTACCAACACATACTCTCCATATTAGTACCCTAGTATCGAATTCACCATAATTATCATAGGATTCTCTTTTATTATTTTAAACCATCGACACCATTACTTATATCTCTGATAGGTGGTTGGACACCATTACTTATATCTCTGATAGGTGGTTGTTTATTGTCGTTTTAGCACTCTATATAAACTGAAGTTCGTGGTTTTGCAGGTTAGTTGTCCTGTGGATATGACACCTGGACTCACTAGGATTATTACTTGTTCGATCTCCTACACTTGGGAGTAGCGCTCACACATTTTGAGACGAGTCAAGTTTTTGGTGCCGTTACCGGGGATAACTGTACTTGTAGCTACAATTTCAGTTCGTATAAGGGAACATTCGGTGAGACCCTTCCACCTTCTAGCTTGGGATTTTTTCTTTTTATTTTCATATCTTTGTTCTTTTTTAAAAAAATATATGGATGGTGATGCATACTTTTTAAACTTTATTTCCGATTTGACCTGAATCCTACTAGTCTGCCTTCGTACGGAGGAGGTGAATCCATATTTACACGTGCAAGAGTTTGAAAAGATATGCCACTAATTGTTTCATGGGAAAAAACTTGTGCACATTAAAGGACTATGTATTAAAGATTTCCCGTATTCTTTAAGAGACAATGCTATATCTTGATTTGATGCTTTACCTCATGACTCATTATTTACTTGGTTATCCTTTCAGGCTGACTTCCGTAAGAGATTCTTGCCTCCTTTCGTGTGGCAAGCATAGAGGCAGCAGGCTATGAAGCAGCAGATAGCGAACTTCATCCAAGCTGATGGTGAGGCCTACCATCAGGATTTGAGGAGGTTCAACGATTTAATGCTTGTGTGCCCATCCCATAGCTTCCACGATGATCATGTCCTGCAGATTTTCTACACAGGATTACTCCCTCCTACACTGGATTTCGTGCAGAAGAGCTGCAATGGAGAATTCTTTTCATATACGACAGAGGATGCATGGTGGTACTTGCAGGACATTGCTGTACAAGAGAGAACCGTGCCATCTGAGGATCAATCTCCAATATATGAGGATGATAGCCAGAGCATTCCTTTCGCAGACACATCTCAGCAGGTCCAGGGACAGCCTGAGGAGTTACCTTGGAGTTATTACCAATGCCATCCTATAGAGCACCAAGAGAAAACATATGAGATGTAGCATCAGAACTACTTAGATGAGCATGAGGAGATGTGTGATGGGGTGCATGTAGACTATATGGGCGACACGATGCATTTTCATTTTGACGATGATGAAGATGGAGTGGAGACAAGTGATGGCGAGAGTAAAATCATTGAACCTGAACCATGTCTTCCTTCAGAATCATCTGCCTCACCTGAGGAGTACGAGTACATTGGATGGACTGCTACAGGTTATCACTGCTATGAAGAGGAAGATATGAGCGAGGGAGAGAGCTTACAGAATACATTGCAGCCCGAGCCATACATCCCCACAAATGTGTTTCAGCAGCCACTTCCACCTCATCCTGAAGCAGAGTATCAAATCAAGAATAGCGATCCTTTTCAGGGAAGTTCTCATGAACCTATACACTATAGTTCTGAATCTCAAATTTTAATTCCAAATTTTTTAGATTCAGATGGTAGTCAATTAGCTTTAAAACCTTTTATCGTTTATGACGACCCATTATGGCAAGCCTTTATGGGTAATCAATTTCGTCCATCTTTATTTGACACAACGTATCTCATGCAGGAAAAACATACACAGATGGAGGAGATATACTGGGTTGTGTCGATGCTGGACCATAATGAAGCGAGTGGAGAAAGAATACTCGCGAGGAGCACAAGGACCAAATAGAACAACTTCCTCAACCATTAAGGATCCGTGATCCACCATTTGACCACGGTGTGTTCTTTCCATTAGTATAAATTTTTTATATGCTCGTTTAGGATGTTTGCTTTTGAATAAACTCGTACCCTCTTCGACATTGAGGAAAATGTCCATCTTTAGTTGGGGTGAGTGTATGAGACCTTAGAATTTTTATAAATAAAGCAAAAGAAAAGAATAAATCACCAATTCCCATCATTTAAAACTCCTTCACATACCACAAATGCAGATGATTATGCATTGATTGAGTTCTAAAAATTGTTTATGGCTTGAATTAATTATTTTTCCTTCATGGAATTACTCGTTAATATGCTATTTATGAAAAATTTCAGTTGCCATGATTAATATCTCGAAATAGTTTGAATTTATTTCATGCATGCTATTGTGATGCAAAAGCTTAAGTATACACGATTTATTAGATAGTCTTTAAGCTGAAGAGAAATTTGGCCTTTATTATTAATTTTTATGCTCGAAGAATGGGTGTTGAGTTGCTTATGAAAAAATAAAAAAAAGAGAAAGAGAAAAAATGCATCGTTCCATTGAGTTCATTAATTAACCGGGTCTTCGTGCCTCAAGAAGCATTGGAGATTCACTTCGAAAGATGGATTAATGGGGAGTACATCCAAAAAGAGGGAGAAAATAAAACTTAGATGATTCGAGTTATTAAGTTCGAGGGGATCTTCTAAGCCTAATGCCTGAAGGTCGTCTGGCCTAGGAGTCATTAACTGAAAGCTCGTTACATGTATTATTCTAAGTCGTCAAAAAAGAAAAAAAAGAAATGGTAAATAAACTAAGCAATTTTTCAATACCCATGATTTGAACGATCTTTTTGAGATGCCAATTCCTTGGAATTAAGAAAACTAGAATATAACGACGTGTTATACTATCGCTTACGCAAAACGATGCTCGCATGTTATTTACTCAAATTAAATTAGAGAAAATATCATGTGATTGATCTTATTCACGGATTGTGTATATTGATGGTCAATATCATGTTGGAAACCGTATTATTAAGCCATGCCATACGTAATTGATAGAATTTATAATTTTATTAATCATCCAATCTAATCGCTCTTTTTGCTAGGAACTAGCAAATCACTAGTTGGGGAGTGTGATTCGGGTTGAATATTGCCTATTAAACACCTCATTTAGACCTATTTTGTGCCTATATGATACGTATTTGATCTCTAATATGATTGAATTTAGAATATTCTTAATTATTGGAGCAAACTCTCATTCTATGCACAAAACAGCAATATACGGAGTATTTCTACCCTTTTTTATATTTTTAGTACGAAGATCTCGATCTCATGATTCCAATGATTATTTATTTGTATTTTTCTGATATTTGTGCTAATTTCTATGAGATTTTTAATGCAGAATACCATTTTAAATAGAGAAATACAGCATAAATACGCATGAAATACGGCTTATATACGACCGCTCAAATGATGGGACACATGGTGCACATCCACATGCTCCTGCTCTAATCCGACATCTCACAACAAGCGGGCGACACGGCACGCTATAAGCCGCAAGATCATCATCCAACGACCGTGAATCATCCCGATTTGGATTCGAATTAAGAAAGTTATACGGGCGACGTGGCAGAATCAGGGCAGTTGCTTGAACATCGCATGGTTGAGAGCAAAGCGGCGACACGGTGATATCACCACCATTGGATCAAAATCCAACGGCCAGCAACGCAAAGAAACACAGCTTTGCGGGCGACGATCCGACCCGCATGCCGCGTGGCGCGTCCACAGGCAATCTTGCCTAGATCTAACGACTCACATTTTGCACCGACATAATGAAGCGGTTTCGAACCCGCTAAGGTCCCCAAACCTGCAATGCTCATATATATACGTATTTTTAGGGTTTTGGGGGTATTCTTGAGTATTTGGGGCTCTAGGAGCCGTATTTTGGCATGAGATTTGGAGGCCCAGGAGACAGAGGCAGGAGCTATCATCTGAAGGATATCTAGGGTCAATTTGGAGAGATTTGGTGATATGTTTCCTATCTTTAGCATCGTAGTTCACGTATTTGGCTTGTATTTGGAGTATTTGTCACGTATTTTGAGACTTTGAGCATGTATTTGTCTATGAATATTGTTTATTTTCTCTCCGTGCATGGCTAATCTCTATATGTGTTGGTGTTGATGTAGTTAGAGTGTTGTAATCATTGATTTCAATATCTTTTCACCCTATATTCACGTTATATTGCGTGTTTCATTGATTTCTACATATATCTTGTTTGGGTATGTTATACGAAGATGTGGGCTAGCTTGAATCGAATATGATCTGAGTAAAACTTATTCGTGATGCGATCCGAGAGGATGTATTGTGACCCGAGAGGGCACTTGTGCGTATTTTCTTCAGGAAATCGATGATATACATGATTACTTTTTGGCACTATTTTACGCTCTTCATCACCATACCTTCCGCGTTCTCGTGCCCTAGCCGGACGAAACGTTTTGTTATAGAAAAGATATTAATAATCATTGATTACACATACCTTAACGAAATCACTACCAACAGATACTCTCCATATTAGTCCCTAGTATCGAATTCACTGTAATTATCGTATGATTCTCTTTTATAATTTTAAACCATCGACACCATTACTTATATCTCTGATAGGAGGTTGTTTATTATCATTTTAGTACTCTTTATAAACTGAAGTCTGTGGTTTCGTAGGTCAGTTGTCCCGTGGATACGATACCTGGACTCACCAAGATTATTACTTGTTCGACTCCTACACTTGGGAGTAGCGCTCACACATTTTGAGACGGTCAGCCATCTTCAACAAAAAAACTAGAGAAGACAAAATTAGGCCATAAAAATCATATCATTTAAAATAAAAATTCATATATTAAAGAAATTGTAGAAAATAGCATGTAGTTCAGAAAAATCTTCAAAAATTTCTGTTGGAATCAGGAGATCGACATTTTCAACTAAAAAAATAAGAGAAGACAAAATTAGGCGATAAAAATCATATAATTTAATAAAAGATACATATCATCACTAAACTATAGAAAATAGTCTTGAGCTCAGAAAAATCCGCAAAAATATCTGTTGGAATAGGAAATCGCCATCTTCAATAAAAATTAAGAGAAGACAAAATAAGCCCAAAATCATATCATTTAATAAAATGATCCATATATTTTAAAAATGTAGAAAATAGCCAAGATCTAAGAAAAATCCGCAAAAATTTTTGTTAGAACCAAAAGATCGTCATCTTGAACTGAAAAATAAGAGAAGACAAAATTAGACTATAAAAATTATATCATTTAATATAAAGATCTAAGTCTTACAGAAAATTTAGAAAATTGCCCGGAGCTGAGAAAAATTTGCAAAAAGGTCCGTTGGAACCGGGAGATCGTCATATTCAACGAAAAAAAGAGAAGACAAAATTAGGCCCAAAAATCATGTTATTTAATAAAAAGATCCATATCTTCCAGAAAATATAGAAAATAAGCTCGGGGTCAGAGAAATAAGCAAAAATGTCCGTTAGAAATAGGAGATCACATATTAAACTGAAAAATAAGAGAAAACAAACTTAGGCTATAAAAATCACATCATTCAATAAAAAGATACATATCTACCATAAAATATAGAAAATAGTCCCTAGCTCAGAAAAATCCGCAAAAATGTCTGTTGGAACTGGGAGATCGCCATCTTTAACTGAAAATAAGACAAGACAAATTTAGGCTACAAAAATTATATCATTTAATAAAAAGAGCCAAATGTTCCATAAAATGTAGAAACTAGCTTGAAACTCAGAAAAATCCGAAAAAATGTCTGTTGGAACCGGGAGATCACCATCTTCAACTAAAAAATAAGAGAAGATAAAATTAGGCCAAAAATCATATCCCTTAATAAAAAGAATCATATCTTTCATAAAATATAGAAAATAGCCTTGAGCTCTGAAAAATCCGTAAAAATATTTGTTGGAACTAGGAGATCGCCATCTTCAACTGAAAAATAAGAGAAGACAAAAATTAGGCCAAACAATAATATCCTTTAATAAAAAAGATTCATATCTTTCATAAAATATAGAAAATAGCATGGAGATCTGAAAAACCCGTAAAAATGTCTGTTGGAACCAGGAGATCGCCATCTTCACCTGAAAAAAGAGAACACAAAATTAGGCCAAAAAATCATATCCTTTAATAACAAAATACATATCTTACAAAAAAGTAGAAAATAGTCCAAGGAAAAAAGTCAGTAAAAATTTCAGTTGGAACTGATAGATCGCCATCTTCACCTGAAAAAAATAAGAGAAGACAAACTTAGGCCGAAAATCATATATTTTAATAAAAGAACCCTATCTTCCAAGAAAATTTAGAAAATAGCATAGAGGTTAGAATAATCTGCAAAAATGTCCGTTAGAAACCGAGATATCGTCATCTTCAATTTAAAAATAAGAAAAGACAAAATTAGGCCGAAAATCATATCATTTAATAAAAAGATCCATAACTTACCAAAAATTTAGAAAAATAGCACAGATCACTGAAAAATCCGCAAAAATGTCCGTTGGAATCGGGAGATCGCCATCTTCAATGTAAAAAATAAGAGATGAAAAATTTAGCATAAAAAATCATATCATTTAATAAAAAGATCCATATCTTCCCTAAAATGTAGAAAATGGCTCAGAGCTCAGAAAAATCTCCAAAATGTCTGTTGGAACCGGAAGATCGACATCTTCAACTGAAAAAATAAGACAAAACAAAATTATGCAAAAAATCATATCATTTAATAAAAATATCCATATCTTCTAGGGAATTTTGAAAATAGCCACGATGTCAGAAAAATCCGCAAAAATGTCAGTTGGAACCGGAAGGTCGCCGTTTTCAACTGAAAAATCAGAGAAGACAACCTTAGTCTATAAAACCATATCATTCAATAAAAAGATCCATATCTTCACTGAACAATAGAAATAGTTCCGTGCTCAGAAAAATCCGCAAAAATATCTGTTGAACTGGGAGATCGACATCTTCAATTGAAAAATAAGTGAAGACAAAATTAGGCTAAAAATCATATCATTTTATATAAAGATTTATACCTTACAGAAAATTTAGAAAATAGCCCGGTGCTCAGAAATATCCCAAAACTATCCGTTGGATCGAGAGATCGCCATCTTCAACGAAAAAATTAGACGACAAAATTAGGCCAAAAAATCATATCATTTAATAAAAAGATCCATAACTTTCCGAAATGTATAAAAATAGCCACGAGCTCTGAAAAATCCGCAAAAATGTATGTTGGACTCGGGAGATCACAATTTTCAACGAAAAAATTGAATACAAAAATTAGGCTACAAAAATCATATCAATTAATATAATGGTTCATATCTTACAGAAAATGTCGAAAATAGACTGAAGCTCAGAAAAATCGGGAAAAATGTTCGACGGAACCGAGAGATCCCAATTTTGAACATGAAAATAAGAGAAAACAAAATGAGGCTAAAAATAATTTCATTTGATAAAAAGTTTCATAACTTCCTGAAAATGTAGAAAAATACTATCGAGTTCAGAAAAAAATCGCATAAATGTTTGCTTGAACTAGGTGATCGCCATTCTTAACTGAAAAATAAGAGAAGACAAAATTAGGCGAACAAAATCATATCATTTAGTAAAAAGATCCATATCCTCAATAATACGTAGAAAATAGCTCCGAGCACAGAAAAATCTGCAAAAATATCCATTACAACAGGGAGATCGCTATCTTCAACTGAAAAATAAGAGAAGACAAAATTAGGCCAAAATGATATCATTTAATAAAAATCATATCTTCCAGAAAATGCAGAAAATAGACCTGAGCTCAGAAAAATCTGCAAAAATGTCCGTTGAAATCGAGAGAATGCTACCTTCAACCGAAAAATCAGAGAAGACAAAATTAGGCTATAAAAATTAAATCATTCATTATAAAGATGCAGATCTTATATAAAATGTAGAAAATAGCCTAGAGCTAGAAAAATTCGCAAATATGTACGTTGGATCTGGGATATCGCCATCTTCATCTGAAAAATAAAAGAAGATAAAATGATGCCAAAAATCAAATGATTTAATAAAAAGAGAAGACAAAATTAGGCAAAATAATAATATCATTTAATAAAAAGGTCAATATCTTCCAGAAAATGTAGAAAAATTGCCCCAAACTAAGAAAATCAGCAAAATTGTCCGTTGGAACCGGTAGATCGCCACCTTCAATTGAAAATAAAGGAAGAAAAATGTAGACTATAAGAATCATATCATTGAATAAAAATATACATATCTTCCTTACAATGTAGAAAATAGCACAGAGCTTAGAAAAATCAGTAAAAAATGTCCGTTCAAACCAGGAGATCACCACCTTCAAGTGAAAAATAAAAGAAGACAATATTGGGCCAACAATACTATCATTTAATGAGATGATCAATATTTTCCAGAAAATTCCGAAAATAGCTCATAGCTCTGAAAAATTTGTAAAAATGTCCGTTGGAACCGGGAGATCGCCATTTTCAACTAAAAAATAAGAGAGGAAAAATTAGGCTAAAAATTATATCGTTTAATATAAAGATCCAAATATTAGATAAAATGTTGAAAATAGCCCGGAGCTCGATAAAATCCGCACAAATGTCCGTTGGAACTGAGAGATCGCCATCTTCAACTGAAAAAATAGAAAACAAAATGAGGCCAAAAAATCATAATATTTAATACAAAGATATATATTTTCCAGAAAACGTAGAAAAATAGTGCCAAGCTAAGAAAAATCTGCAAAAATTTGCATTGGAACCAGTAGATCGCCATCTTTAACTGGAAAATAAGAGAAGAGAAATGTAGGCTATAAAAATCATATCATTTAATAAAAAGATCCATATCTTCCATAAAATGTTGAAAATAGAACCGAACTTAAAAAAATATGCAAAAATTTCTGTTGGAACTGGGAGATCGCCTTCTTCAATTAAAAAAATAAGAGAAGACAAACTTAGGCCAAAAATCATATAATTTCATAAAAAGATCTATATCTTCAAAAATAGCCATGTGGTCAGAATAATCTGCAAAAATGTCTGTTAGAACTGGGAGATTGTCATCTTCAACTTAAAAAATAAGAGAAGACAAAATTAGGCAAAAGAAATCATATCATTTAATAAAAAGATCCATAACTTTCTGAGAATGTAGAAAAATAGCACCGTTCTAAAAAATCCGACAAAATGTCAGTTGGAATCAGGAGAGTGCCATCTCCAACTGAAAAATAATAGAAGACAAAATTAGGTTATAAAAATCATATCTATAATATAAAGATTCAAGGTGGGTGGCAGCCTAAGGAGTTGGGGCACAATGATTCGAGGTGGGGGAAGAGGAAGAACGAAAATGGGTTGAATTGGGGTTGAATTTGGTCATTTCAGGTTCAATTTCACGATTTGGGCTTCAATTTTACTGTTTTCTTCTTCAATTTCAAAATTGGTTTTGGTTTGGAGATTTGATTTGGGATGAAGTAATGTGTTTGATTTGGGTTGTAGGATTTTGGGTTGGTTGATGTGTTTGCTGTTGGGTTGAAGGAGGTGGAATGATGTCGATGGTGTTATTGTTTGCAGGAAGCTTGAACAAAAATAGGGATGATGATGTGCCTGAGGATGAAAGGGAGAGGGGGTTGATTAATTAAGTGTAAACCTATAATACTGTAATTATGAGAGTATTTAATGAAAGTGGGTGAGATTTTGACTAATGTTTTAGGGGAATGAACTGAATGTATTTTGGGGAGGTATCGGGTTGTGGGACGAGAAAAACGTGGAAGGGGTGCGTTGGGAAATAGGTTAGTTATTAATAAGAGGTAATTAATAATAGTAAACATAATTTGGTAATTAGCTAAATTAATTAGTTAAGCTATGGTAAAAATTTCTTAAAACAAAGTCGTGATCGCGTCAACACGTAGAAAAGAAAACGCTCGGATAGAAACACTCGAACAACTACAGTAAATATGTGTAATCAAAGATGCCTAAAAATTCAGGTCGTGACATCCTACCCTCCTTAGAATAATTCTGTCTTCGAAATTCTCTACAGGGCTGGGAAAAGGTAGGGGTAACGTTCTCGCATCTCGTCCTCTCGCTCCCATGTAGATTCACCAGGTGAGTCGCGACGCCACATCACCCTGACTAGATCTATAGTCCTGCTCCTGAAGACTTTCTGGCGTCGATCTAGGATCTCCACTGGTTGCTGCTCGTATGTCAAGTTCGGACGGACTGCGATCTCTGAATAGGCCACGACATGACTAGGGTTGCTCACACAGCGATGAAACTGCGAGATGTGGCACATATTATGCACTCCCTCTAAGGCAGGGGCAATGCAAGCTTGTAGGCCACTTCGCCTAATATCAAAAGGCCCAATGAATCGAGGACTAAGCTTTCCTCTCCGACCAAAGCGAATCAATCCTCGGTTGGGCGAGATCTTCAAAAAAACATGATCACCGGGCTGAAACTCCAGATGTCGACGTTTCGCATCTACCCAATGCTTGTACCTGCCTGAGCTAGTTGCAGCTTCTCTCTGATGGTCCGGACCACATCCACGGCTTCTATGATTAGCTCATGACCCACCAACTCTCGATCTCCTACCTCATTCCAGCTCAAGGGGGATCAGCACTTCCTCCCATACAGTGCCGTAAAAGATGCCATACAGATGCTAGACTGGTAGCTGTTGTTGTATGCAAACTCTGCCAAATGGAGATGGTCTTCCCATGATCCTTTAAAGTCCAGCATACATGCCCACATCATGTCTTCCAGTATCTGTATAGTACGCTCTGACTGACCATCTGTCTGTGGATGGTAAGCTGTACTAAAACTCAAGTGGGTTCCCAATCTCTCCTGAAGGCTCCTCCAGAAACAAGATGTGAACCTGGTGTCTCTGTCCGAGACAATGCTGGTAGGAACTCCATGCAGCTTCACAATCTCATCCATGTACTTCTTAGCCAACACTTCTGTAGACTGGCCTACTCTGAAAGGAATGAAGTGCGATGTCTTGATCAATCGATCTACAATCACCCAGACAGCGTCAGTCTGCTTCGTACTCTTGGGTAGTCCAGTCACGAAGTCCATCGTGATATGATGCCATTTCCACTCCAGAATGGGCAAAGGCTGTAATAGGCCGACAGTCCTCTGATGTTTAGCCTTCACCTGCTGGCATACAATACACTTTGCTACGCTCCGTGCGACGCTTCTCTTCATGCCATGCCACCATTAATGTTGTCGCAAATCCTGATACATCTTGGAACCCCCATGATGTATAGAGTAAGGAGAGCTGTGAGCTTCCTCCAACAGCTCCTCTCTAATGGCACTGGACGGTATACAGATCATGTCCTCAAACCCCAAGGATCCATCTGCATGAATCTTAAACTCTGGCCTCTGACCTGCTATCACCAGATCTTTGATCTTCAGTAGCTTTGCATTGTCCATCTGAGTAGACTTGATCCTCTCTACCAAGGTCGACTGGATATGCATTTCCATCAAAGATGCAGTCATCCCTGGTAGAATCACTTCTATACCCATGTCCCGGATCTCTTGCTGCAACCTCCATTGAGTCGTAAGGGTCATCACCGCTGGTAGACGACTCAATGCATCAGGTACGACATTGACTTTTCCATGATGGTACTAAAGATCAATGTCATAATCCGCCATGTGCTCTATCCATCATCTCTGACGCATGTTGAGCTCCTTCTGAGTGAAGAGATACTTCAGACTCTTATGATCCGAGAACACCTTCACGTGCTCTCCCAACAGAAAATGCCTCCAAATCTTCAATGCAAAAATCACTGCTGCCAACTCAAGATAATGCGTGGGGTACCTCTTCTCATGGATCTTCAATTGCCTAGATGCATATGCTACGACTCGACCGTGCTGATGTAGCACGCATCCAAGTCCCTTACCAGATACATCACAGAAGACTTTGAATCCTCTTGATCGTTCTGAAATGATCAAAATAGGTGCAGTTGTCAACCTCTTCTTCAACTCTTGAAAAGCATCCTCACATGCTTTTGACCAAACAAACACCACATCCTTTTTCGTCAATCGTGTCATGACTCTTGCGATTTTCGAGAAGCCTTTGATGAACCTCCAGTAGTAGCCAGCGAGTCCCAAGAAGCTTTGAATCTCGGTCACCGTTCGAGGGACTGACCAGCTTTGAACATCGGCTACTTTTTCAGGATCAACAGCAATCCCTTCTCCGGACACTACGTGGCCTAGAAACGCCACCTCGTTTAGCCAGAACTCGCACTTGCTAAGTTTGGCATAAAGCTGGCGTCTTCTCAGGGTCTCAAGAACCTTCCTGAGATGCTCTGCAAGTTCCACCGCATTCTTCGAGTAGATGAGAATGTCGTCGATGTAGACTACTACGAACTTGTCCAAGTATTCATACAATACTTGGTTCATGAGACTCATAAATACCGCGGGTGCATTGGTCACACCAAACGGCATTACTAAGTACTCATCATATCTGTATCTGGTCCTGAATGCAGTCTTGGGAACATCTTCGTCTTTCACCTTCACTTGATGGTACCTTATCTTCAGATCCAGCTTCGAATAGATGCTTGACCCCCCAAGTTTATCGAAAAGATCGTAGATGCACGGCAGAGGGTACTTGTTCTTTACGGTACTTTGTTCAGCTCGTGATAGTCGACGCACATATGTAGGGATACGTCTTTCTTCTTCACCAGCAATATAGGAGATCCCCAGGGAGATACACTGGGTCGCATCCATCCCTTCTTTTGAAGCTCATCTAGTTGGGTCCACAATTCTTCTAGCTCAGATGGTGCTAAACGATATGGTTCCATGGACTTTGGTTGAGCTCCTGGCATTAGTTCAATGGAAAATTTGAGGGTGCGATCCGGAGGCAAACCTGTAACGTCATCTGGAAACACATCCAAGAACTCTCGCACCACCTCTGGTATATCAGGTTCAGCTTCCATTGCAGCTGCTACTGCTTCGGCCGACCTGGCTCTGTACTCCAATGGGCCTACTAATCTGCTTCCACTAATGAACTCGAACTTTGGATGTTCAGGGATCTCGAGAACTACCCTCCTTTGACAACAGTCGATGGTGGCATGGAAAGTTCCCAACCAATCCATTCCTAATACAGCATCAAAGTTTGGGATATATATCATCATGAAGTCAGGGAACAATGCTTGCCCACAAATCACTACATGGCATTGAGGATACCCACGTGTTGACTTTATTACTCTGTCACCCGAGTTGACGTTCCAACCGGATGCTAAAGGTTTGACAGGAATGGTGTGGGTGCGAACGAATCGACTCGCTAGAAAGCAGTGTGATGCTCCCAAGTCGAACAAGGAGAGGGCGGGTTTTCCAGCTACTAGTATGACACCTAGGTTACAAACACTAATCTAAGCAACCAATGCTAATAAAAGAAATGAATTACGAATTATGCAAGAAATATACCTGTGATCACTTCTCCGGTAGCCTCGGCCTCTTCGACGGCCATGGTGTAAGCCTGACGTTTCAGTGGTGGTTACTGCCTTGCTTGCTGAAACATCCTCTGCTGTAGAGGTAGAGGTGGACGTCGTGGTGCGTTCCCAGTCGGGGCAGCACGAGGAGATGGAGCTGGAGCTGGAGCTGGAGCTGGAGCACGTGTCTTATGATGCATGCAATTCCTAGCCATATGTCCAGACTCTCCACAAACCAGACAAAGGCCTAAAAATCCTCGACACTCAAACTTGATGTGTCCAGGCTTCCCACAAAAGTGGCAGATCGGTAAGGCCTGCTGTTGTTGTCCTGACCTCTTAAACTGAGTCTACTGAATAGGACGGTGCCTCTGTGGCCGTCTACTTGGCCCATCATGGGTCGATGGGGGCCTCGCAGGTGCTGTTAACCTAAGCTCTTCATTCGCTTCCTCTTCGACCATCTCATGATTACGAGCAATGGTCAGAACTACAGCATGTGTGGTTAGATTAGCAGTAACCATCTTCCTTCGAATCTCAATGTTGAGCCCCTGCAGGAATTGTTGGGCGCGAGTCAATGGATCTGCAACCATCTCTGGGGCAAACTTACTGAGCCTAGAGACCTCAGCGTCATACTGGTCCACTGTCATCGTGCCCTGCTTCAGGTTGATGAACTTCTTTCTCATCATGATCTTTGCCTGTGGCGGGAAGTACTGAGCGTTGAATATTCTGGTGAAGACATCCCACGAAATCGGTAATCCCAAGCGGTCTTCTACCGCCTGCCACCAGTCCCGAGCACCATCAGTCAATTTCCTCTTGGCGGTAGCGACCCATGTTTCTTCTCGAATCTGAGATGCCCTCAGATCATCAGTGATACTCCTGAGCCATTCTTCCACTTGGAAATGATTCTCGGTCCCAGCGAAAGTCTTCGGGTTCATTGCTCGAAAGTGGTAAGCATACAAAAAGCATATCATTTGATAAAAATATCCATATATTCAATAAAATGAAGAAAATAACATGGAGCTCAGAAAAAACAGCAAAAATGTCCGTTGTAACCAGGAGATCGCCATCTTCAACTTAAAAATAAGAGAAGACAAAATTAGGCTATAAAAATCATATCATTTAATATAAAGATACATATCTTACAGAAAATATAGAAAATACCCGGTAGATCAGAAAAATCTGCAAAAATGTCCGTTGGAACCGGGAGATCGCCATCTTCATCTGAAAAATAAGAGAAGACAAAATAAGGCCAAACAAAACATATCATTTAATAAAAAGAAACATATCTTCCAGAAAATGTTGAAAATAGCCCCGAGATGAGAGGAATCTACAAAAATATCCTTTAGAGCCGAGAGGTCGCCATCTTCAACTTAAAAATAAGGGAAGACAAACTTATACTATAAAAATTATATCATTTAATAAAAAGATTCATATCATACAGAAAATATAGAAAACAGAGAACCGAGAGATCGCCAGCTTCAAAGAAAAAATAAATGAAGACAAAATTAAAAAAAAAATCGTATCATTTAATAAAAAGATCCACATACTTCCTGAATATGTAGAAAAATCACCCTGAGTTCAGAAAAATCCGCAAAAAATGTCTGTTGGAACGGCAGATCACCATACTTAACTTTAAAATAAGCAAAGACAAAATTACGCTACAAAATTATAATAAAAAGATCCATATCTTCAGTAAAATGTAGAGAATAGATCCGTTCTCAGAAAAATCCACAAAAATATCTGTTGGAATCAGGAGTTCGCCATCTTTAACAGAAGAAGACAAAATTTGGCCAAAAAAACTATCATTAATAAAATGATCCACATATTTTAGAAAATGTAGAACATAGCCCATATCTCAGAAAAATACGCAAAAATGTCAGTTGGAACTGGGAGATCACCATCTTCTACTGAAAAACAAGGGAAGAAAAATTAGGCTATAAAAATCATATCATTTACTATAAATATTCATATCTAACAGAAAATGTTGAAAAATAGCATGTAGCTAATATAAATCTGCAAAAATCTCTATTGGAACCGGGAGTTTGCCATCTTCAACGAAAAAATAACAGAAGACAAAAATAGGCCATAAAAATCATATCTTTAATATAAAGATTCATATCTTAAAGAAATTGTAGAAAATAGCTTGTAGTTCAGAAAAATCTGCAAAAATTTTAGTTGGAATCAGGAGATCGACATTTTCAACTAAAAAAATAAGAGAAGACAAAACTAGCCAATAAAATCATATCATTTAATAAAAGATACATATCTTCAATAAACTGTAGAAAATAGTCCCGAGCTCAGAAAAATCCGTAAAAATTTCCATTTGAACCGAGAGATCGCCATCTTCAATAAAAAAATAAGAGAAGTCAAAATAAGCCCAAAAAATCATATCATTTAATAAAATGATCCATAAATTTTAAAAATGTAGAAAATAGCCTAGATCTAAGAAAAATCTGCAAAAATTTCTGTTGGAACCGGAAGATCGCCTTCTTTAACTGAAAAATAAGACAAGAAAAAATTAGACTACAAAAATTATATTATT
>JAULAV010001602.1:0-27373 GCA_030789695.1 Scilla litardierei | reverse complement strand
AACGGTTCATCAAGCCATTTCTTTCAGAACCTCAACCCCCTAAATAGGAAGAGGGGTACTTTACTAATAGGGGGCAATTGCATCGCACCTGACTGTGAAGGACCTCTCGATACCTGTTGTTCACTTCGTAACTAGTGGCCGGTTTCCCGTCGCGGAAGCCTTTTCCCAGTGCGCGGAGCCCCAACGAGGAAGGTGTTAGTGGTTTCTCATGGGGTCAATAATGCTAATCCCTCTTTTTGTGCTACTCCTACGGGAAGAAGATAAGAAAACGCGAAGCGTTCTCTTGCTTTCCCAACCTGTTGTTTCTAAAGGCTGCCCTCTCTCGGCTGGATTTTGGTCCAGCCTACTACGAGGATCCCGTATCCCGTACATCGTCTTTCTCCCTCCTGGGTTCCCGTGGTTCCTATGCCGCCGCGTTTCCCGGTCCTTTTTCTTTTAGTGCTTCGACCCAAAGCGATAGCTTGACGCGTTTTCAGTGGATAAGATGGCTGCGCTCCAGCTCACTCAAGAATGGGACGGCAGTGGTCCGCCGGCAAGCTCGTTCTGATCTTGGACGCAGTACATTGGAATCCTGAAGCACCACCACCACGAACGCTACCGCGCGTGCGCCTGCGGTGCGGTAAGGCACCACCCTGTTGTGCCAGCAGCCAACTCCGGCGTGTCAGCTTAGTTATCCTCATCAAGCCACAACCTTGATGTCTAGCTTCCCAACTGGTAGACGGTTCCTTTTCCCCCAGATCAATGAAGAAGGGAGAAGTCAGTTGATTCTTCCGAAGAACCGGAAGCGAAGCGCTATGCCGGGGCGAGGGGACGGGAAAAGAAACTGCTCCGAAGAAAGATATTGGGGTTCCCAATGCTTCTCCACGCCCAACGAGATGCGCCAACCTCGGGATGCTTTACTCCTAACCCCACGACGGTTCCGAGACGGAGCTTAACCTGAGTCTCGGTTAAGAACGGCGATGATCTACGTTTCACACGGCGCACGATTCCATGGATAGTTTCATTCGACATCGTGATGGAGGACATAGCTTACGATCATCGGCTTTGATCATGCCACTAGGCATTTGATTAGGACATTGCACAATGATCCGAACACTTTGTCGCATCTCTTCGATACGGATACAGTAACGATCATAGCGATCTCCTCTGGTACCTACTGGTACGTCAGGATCCGATTGGTCATGAACATCGTAAGGTGCTGCTCTTCGCGAATCCCAGCATACCCCAGGTTGGGATGGGTAGGCCCACCACTTCACTTTCACTTAGGCCCGGGCCTAAGTCAGTGAGGGGACCCTGTCGGGCTCCTTCCCCCCCAAAAAAACAAACTGTACGTGGGAGTTTCCCTTCATACGGCTCGAATCATTCTCAGATGCCCCGAGAGGCATCCTTTCCTTAAGGGGGTGGTTCACGCGCGCGCAAACGAGCACCGGCCGCAACAGCAAGGAAACTATGACCAATAGAGTCAGACCCCTTACAGAATGGCGGCGTCATCCTTCTTTTTTCTTGTGATGGTTGAGGAGTTTCTTTATCTGAGGGTGCGGGACGCTCGCGGAGTCCGTGCCTTCCGTACCACCACAGGTCGTTCGTCGGGCGGATCCCGCTCCTAAACATAAGGGAGGGATAGGGGGAAGGGGGCCGGGCCTATCATATAAAGAGGGTTGTAGAAAGAGAACCCGGCCACCTATTTTCATTCGACGTTCCGGGGCGCCCGATTCGATCGACGAATTCGGCGAGCTGATCTGCTTTGATCCAGGAGAAAGCCCAGTCAGCCACCTTTTCGGTGCAGGTCACGTGACCTACAGCTCGGCCTTCGCTTTTTGAGACTTCCTCTACCCACATCTCTATGTGCCCGCAGCACTTCCATATGGAGAAAGATGGGCTTACCATGTTCCATCAATAGCACCTAACCTATGCCGATTTTGGCGGACCGTGCTCCACCCCGGTGAACTCATGCGGTTCCGACGTGCCCAGAGGCCAGAGGCGAATCCGTTCACGGTCCGTAGGACCAACACCATTCGAAGGTGGATGGCCCGCCCCGCCTAGAATAGGAATCTTTGACTGGGCTTACACACATTCGCTCACTTACGCTGTCCCCCCTCAGCTCACCCTAGCCCCGGGTACGTCGTCTCCAAGGCTTCACACAAAATCTTCACTGACAACATATGCATGCTTGAGTAGGGTCAGGCAGAACCGTTGTTGCCTGATGGGAACTTCCCCCATATTGCTATCAATGTCTTCATGTCGCACGACCTCTTAACATTACACCACTGAATCCCCAATCCTTTGCTTGCTGTGCAGTGACAGTACCAATATCCACTAATCGTTGTTTCCAGATACGGTTGCCGGTTGACATCTCTTCTAATTCGTCGATACGAGAAGCAAATTGTTGTGTGGAGGAATCAATATCTCGACATAAGCCAAGAGGCAGATCTTGTGCCACTCCACCAGGTCGTATGAAACTGGCATGCATCCTGGCTCCCGGGACTCTTTCATAGAATTCCAACAATTTCTCCCGCTCCTCAAAAGCCCAAAGGAACGGAGTTGATGCTCCCACATCCATAGCATGAGTAGTTGAAGCAAGTGAATGATTTGAAATTCGAGTTATTTCACGGAATAACACTCGTATATATTGAGCTCGTAATGGTACCTCGCAATTCAAAAGTCTCTCTACGGCTGAAGAATGAGCGTGTTCTTGGGCCATCATAGAAACATAGATAGGGTCAACGACGGAACGAAGAACTCACCCTAGATACAGCTTTTTCGTACACGTTCACTTGCATCACATACACAAGTGCTCTCTGAACCGTGCAATAAGGTCACCCATAACACGGCTCTCCCACTGGAGTTACCTTAGCCCCGGGCCATGATATTGGAAAAATGGCAGCGTAACTACTTATTCTAATCGTCGTCGAAAGCAGGGCGCCTTTTGAGGGAGGGAAAGCGTTTCAATAGGAGCCCTACTTCCTTCAGTAGCAAACATCTTAAGAGTAACCTGGCGGAGCGCACCTTTGGTACTTTGCTTCTTATAGTCAAAGTGGGGGACTTGCGCTTGAATTGAAGTAGCGCCTTTTATGAGTGGGGCTCCTAGGTAGCGCGTTCGTGGAGCCAAACCGAAGGAAGAGCAAAAGGAAGGTTGGGTGCTTGTGGGGCGAGGCCATCCGGCCTCGAATAGGAAGGGGCTTAGCTCTGGATCCCGCCTGCTTGCAGAAATGAATGGATCAGAAGGGGGGCTGGGTTCTATTTCCGGGCCGGGCGCGGGAGGTGAAGGCCAGAAGAAGAAGAGAAATGCGCCTTCCCGGTAAGGAAGAGGATAAAAAGGTGCTGTCATCTATCTCGACCAGTTTCCCGAGGCGTTGGAAATCAAGACCGGCTCAGAGAATCACTGGCGTGGTTTCTCCCCCCCCCATCGTTTCGCCAACAAAGAAGTCATCCTTGACTTGACGATTGACCATTCCTTCCCTACCGAGCCGCCTCTCTTCGCCATTCGAAGTACTTACCTTACCTCTGCCTTCCATTTTTTATAACATACCGTCCAATCACTAAGAAAAAAGAATGTGAAATTCAAAAAAAAGAAGACTTCGTCTGTGATTTTCTCGGCCCCAAGGGAGTTTACTCGACCCATTCTCCAGTCTCCCGCACTGCTCAAGTGTGCGACTCCGTATGAGGACCTCCTTCCCTTTTGCTCTGCCCACTCTCCGTTCACACGGTTATCAAAGCGGAGGAAGGGTGGGCAGCAGGTACCACGAGCCCTCTGTCCCACACATCTATCAAGAAGCAAGTGTAGTTCACCGGTTCCACCGAATGCTCCTATCTCTCGGCAAAGATCGTGTGAGTGTGCAGTTATGCTTCGGATGCTTCGCCATGGAATAGATCGACCCAGTTTTCCCGTTCTTTTCCGGTGCACTCGCTTTGTATCTCCGACACACAAGGAAGGACGCGGTGGGAAGGAAGCAGCCCTAGCCTCTGTCCGGCCGATCATTCCGCTGGCATCTCGCATTCACGCCCCCGTTTGACTGCCGCTCGGGGATGTAGTTGTAGATACGTGAGTCTTAGTGGGTCGTTGGCTCCACCTGTTATCTCCTTCTACGACATGCTGTTGTCGTCGCCATATTCAATATGTCACTTAGTCATATCTGCCTCGCTGCGGGTCAGCACCTCCGAAAGAAACGGAGGACTTCATTCAGTGACTCCGCGATCGCCCTCTGAACGATCAGAATAAGGTAAAGCTTGAAGATAAGTTTTGTACTCTATTAATTTCTCAGTCCCTCTAGTCGGGTGGGCGCCGGCCGGTCTTTCGGCCGGATCCCCCTGAAAACCGTACGTGCGGGTCTCCCCGCATGCGGCTCACGCCATTCGAGGTGGCCCAGCCCAGCATTCATTCGCAAATCCTTTTTGAAATTGAGACTGCTCGACCTCGGAAGCTAATTCGCGTGTAGGCAGCGCTGTCTGTCTACCGTTGACTCTATCTATTCATTGATCCATTGGCTCGCTCCCTCCCTCTTTTTCCAAGAATGAATGAGCCGCTCGGAAAAAGCCTTCCATTTCCGTCAAATGACCCGGCCTCCCCCGGCTCTTCCACCGTCCGGGCTCCCTTTCCTCCCTATGCTCCCCCGGCGCAGGCCTACCACGCTTCGCGCCTGCGGCGTTTTCGCCAGACGGTCTTTGCCAGTAGTGCCATCCTCCCCGCAGGCTGTCTGTATGGGTGGGTTGTCCCTTGCTGCTACGTTCTGTTAGGCGCTATGGATTACAGGAAAGAAAGTAGTTGACTTGGACAGCAGGCGGGTTACACGTTCCACTGTGCCGAGATGTGAGGTGCAGGTGGTGATGATCACCCCGGGGTATGCGCTAGCGCCCTTGACGGGCACTCCAGGACCCGCCAACGCTCGTGAAAACCCAGGGCTTAAGAGCACCTTAGCTAGTCCTGCTCCGACCGGATGTGTGGATAACGAGGCCACCTTCACAACCTTCTCCCTTCTATCCCTATCCAAAGGTAGGGCGGTTCGCTTGAGTTGCTCAACCGCCCCTTTGCCCGGTGCTCATGACGCGCTACGGAACCCCCACCCTGCCGGGGGGCCGAGCAGGGCATAGCTAGCGGCATAGGAGCCTACTCAGCGTCAGCGGCTTCGTGCCGCACTGGAGTGATCCAATATGTGGTTCCGCACGTTCCACCACTTCTCCGTTCATTTCCAATACTGATCGTGAAACACCATGAGCAGCAGGATGTTGAGGTCCGGAATTCGAAGTGAAATTCTTGATTTGCCCGTTCCTAGTCGTCATGGGAAAGAAAGGTGCTTGCGAAATAAGAAAGAGATTATTCCCCTAGAGCTTGTCCAGTACCACCAGTACTAAAAATGCATCTCCTTCGCCCGCGCGCGTCTACCTGGCTGCCGCCTTGCATGCAAGCGAAGCTCTATTGGCGGCAATTAATAGCTCACTGAGCGATGATTGATGCAGTCAGTGCCCTCGATTGTTCCAGATAGAAGGATCATGGCGCCCCGGAACCATGACATCCAGCAGCTGCAGCATCTCCTTGCGTGCAAGAGACTTCTATGCCGGCCTTCCTTCCCGGCTCTGTGTTGAAAAAAAGCGGCAGCTAAAGCAAATCGCATTTTTTTTTCTTTGCCAACCAACCACTTGGTACCAAGCAACCGGTTAGCTGTAGCGCTTTCAAAGTCGAAGAGTGGTCTCTTAGAAGTGGTGGTGTAAGAAGCGCGCTATCTATCCTCTTTGTCTTGAAAGAAAGTGAGTAAGCGTAGCGAAGCGTATACGTTAGATAAGTAAGCAGCGTAATAAGCCGGCCTTTGAAGAACCAAGAAAGAATAAAGTCATGAATGCCAGTGTCCCGGAATAGAACATATGATTGATTGAATGAAGTGGCTGGCGTGGCGAGAAAAAGAAGTGTTGGTCCCATGCACCATGCCTACAGCCTGCTCTTGTCATGCAGGGTCCCCACTAGATTACTTTAACATGGGGGCTGTTTGCCTTTGGTAAAGATGGGGAAGACCTGCTCGCTGACCCCTCTCTTCCTTCCTATGGACGACCAAAAGCAGGGTGCTCCCTATTACTCATCTATAGGGCAGGGCGTATAAGACTTGATTTGCGGCAGTCGACGGATGATACTAGCTTGTATAAGCGATCAAATTGCCCTATATCTTAAATAAAGGCCTGTTCTAGTTCTGGCAGAGCTCCTGTTCTATCTAAGCGGGAGCAGTCTCCGTCGAACTCCGCCCTGCAGCTACAGCCCGACCCTACTGGTCGCCTCTGCCATTAAAGAAGGGGAGATGGAAGGGCAACCGTGCAGAATGCAAGGCGTGTGTGGAAGCGAGCAGGCAGGAATGAAGGTTGTGTAACATCACTTAATTTATTACCACCTGGCGTAGTGGTGCTTCGACCACATAAATAGAAAGAAGGAATAACGAAATGAAAATTCTATCTATTAGAAATGAAAAAGAACTGCTTATTATAGCGGGAACCTTCCGCGGGTGTTTCTCCAAAATAAAACGCGGCCGTCGGAACGTCGAATCGACGTAAGTGGAAGGAAGAATGCATGAACTGAGGCAGAGGAGAAAGGACGGATCACCTGCCGATCTTTGATCCAACAAAAAAAACTATGCCAGAAGAATAGGATATAAAGATATCCCGGTACAAACTCCATCAATCAATCTACGCTCATTGAGGAGACGGTGACATAGAAAAAAAAATGGGGGGCGCGAACGAAAGAGATGTGTGGCTGAGGGGAGGAGAGAAAGAACGCATGCATTGAAACTGCATTATTATAGGGGTATGGGGTTCGAGAATCTATGATAGGAAGGACATCTAAGGCTAAGGAAGAAGTCAAGGCGACCGGAGGGAGCTGAGAAGTGGTGATCTCATCTCGTCTTGCTTGCTGGGAGAGAGGAAGCTTCCGGACCACCTTTTCCAGCCAGATAGCGAGCGATCACTCAGCAATGATACCGCCGGCCGGGAATAAGTACCTATCCCTTACGGGAATCGAACCCGTGTCTTCGACATGAAAAGACGATGTCCTAACCACTGGACGAAAGGGACCAAAAAGCAATTCTTCATATACCTCAGCCATTAAAGAAGGGGAATAGAAGTGGTTTGTTTTGTTTCTATACGAAATTCGACGATTTAGTTTGTGTTCATGTTGGCGATTTCTGATGTGAATTCGGCGGGTCGTCCCCCTTCCTACGGGTTCCCCACCGACCCAGTGACACATCAACCACGCCCCTTCCTTTTCTCCGATCATAAAGCCCCCGATCCCTTTCTTTGTCTTTTATCCCCCCGTCCCGTTCTTTCTAATTCAAAAAAGAAAGGGGGGCGGTAAGGTGCCTATGGTTTGACAGGCTCGCAACAACCAAAGGGCACTCGCTGCTCGCAGGCCTAGTTTCTATTATGATTTCGATGTCTATTCGACGCTCCTTTGACTCCAGCCCCAGAAGCTATTCTTTCACCAGCACCTGCACTTACGAGACTACTATTTATTGCTAAAATTTCTCATTGATCTTCCAATATAATCATAAAAAGGAGAGAAGAAACGGAAAAAAAATGAGCTAAAGCCTCAAGGTAATGTCAATTAAACAACTCTCTTCTCTGTCTACGCTCGTTCCTGCCCTTAAACGAAGCTCTCTCCGTTTGCTTCCTTCTCCTTGCTAACTAGAAATGATCTCTTACGACTAGCATTGCGATTCACGCATCTCGCCGTGCCTGAGATATTAGTGGGTAAATATTACAGGATACTGGCCGTCTCACAGGTTTCTCGTTAGCAAGGATAGAGAGACAAAAGTACCGCTTCGAAAGTACGTGATGTGATCTTCCCATCGGCGCATTGACAGTGTTCTTTTTCCAGATGATGTACCCGATTTCCGGCCCCCAGTACTTCAGTGCTTTCACCCTCTTCCTCCCGTCCCTATCGGGACCCCCTACCTCCGTCTCACCAAGCGCCCGCCCCCGTGTCTTTCCACTTCTGTCGTTAAGGAAAGCAAGGCCCACTAGAAAAAGGGGCATTTCGTACCATACTACTGCACGCACCTCTAAATGAAGATACAGAGAGAGAAAGCCCTCCCATGTTGAGTCAGCAGCAGAAAACCTATCTGACATGAATTAGGAAAGTGAAGATGGTGGAAGCCCCGAATTTCTCCACAACGTGCTTGACTTTCGGAGGACTAAGCGCTTCTAATGAGACCGTTGGGGGAGGCGTGCTCTTGGTCTTCAAGTTGACCATTAACGGGTCCTTAGTCATCTATTCGTCCAGGCGAAGCATTAAAGAAGACAGATGAAGACGTTCCGCTTGGGCCTCTCGCCGGAGAGTTCCTTCGCGTCACTCCCTTGATTGGCTTAAGAGCGGTACCAAGGGTTCATTCAATCTATTTTGTCTTTCAAAAATCCTGTGCTGTGATCATGTGTGGTTTATGCGTCCCTTTCTTAAGGGACCCTTCGCGTATCTATTCTCTATTCATAAGTGGAAGCCCTTCGCTCCACTTCCTTGAACTGGCGAAAGGTGCACCAAGCGTCCTTCATTCGAAAGCGAAAGCGCAGATGGTTACTCTTTATTTCCAGCTTTAAGTCCGAACTTTTGAAATCTGAATCGTCGGAAATGGCCACCACCTTCTGGTACATAGCTGCCACCTCCGCATCTCCGATAACAATATCGTAACCCAAGATAGCATAGGCAGTAAACCCGGATCCCGGATCCACTAACTCGGTACTCAACCACACGGTGTTGTGGTGTGCTAGAGTGAATAATGTCCAGGAACCGTAGAAACCAAGTGGTTGTCCCGTGCCGAACGCCACCAAACAGTAACCTTCTCGGCGATGGGCCTTAGCTCTAAACATATTGGCTACAAGCCCAGAGCCCACCCAAGCAGCTGCAAGAGCGGAGCCGAATACACCGATTCACTTTTTTCCGACGAAGCATGGATGGAAAGGTATCGATTGCGGCTTTGAGATCAAAACGCGAACTAATTATTAACACCCAAAAGTCGAGCCAATGGCTTACGCTGATCGTAGGTCCCATCCATGGGGATCAACCGAAGTGTATCCATGGCCCAATCATGGGCTGGTCTCAATAAACACTGTTTCCGCTGTGACGGGATTGCAAACAACAAGAAAACTCCAATCCCACGCGCTACGGCTTTTCAGCCTACACTTGCTGCGAGGTGAGGTTGGTTCAAAATCAATAGGAAAAGGAAAATCTTCTGATTCCGTTGTGACTGATGTTCCGCATCGGGATTCGTTTCGTTCTCCCGCTACTAATGGTAATGGACGAGACCACGGTTTGGTTTTCAATCAAACAAAGGAAGTTAACCTTCGGAAAAGCCAAGCGGCTACCCCTTTTAAAACACAGGATTCGACCTAGCACTAACTAACGCGTGGTATGCTCTCAATCTGATAGAAATTGATTGGACCGCCCTCCTTCCCCTGTTCCTTCTGGGTGAATAATGGGTAACTACTAGTGTAGTCAGTCAGTCTACGTGCTATACGTCTTTCACTATTCAAGTAAAGGTCCGATTCCTTTGGAGGTCAGGAGTAGTTTCAGACTCTGTTTGAGAAATTTCAGTCCTTCATTCAAATTGAAGATTCGCATATCAAGACCGAGTGGGAAAGGAACTACCCACTTTCTGGTGGGGGTACAGCCAATTCGACGATCCTTCTATAGTTGCGGATCGAGATAAATATGCTTTTTGCAAGAAGGCATTTTTGTACGCGTGAACGGGTCGTCGATCGATGCGCACAGAAGGAGAGCTTGTCCATCTAGAAAACGCGTATGTTAAGTCGGTCAATCGATCAAACTATGTATAGGGGCAGCCGGGCCGTATTAGCAAGCTTGACGTGCCGTCTTATTAAACAACACGTCTTCCTTTTCCGGCAACAGAAGATGTACAAGCAAGACCAGTGGTTTCAGTAGCACTACCGAGTTCGCATCAGCGATTTTTTCACCAATGGAATCAATGGCTTTGGTCTTGGAATTAATCTACCCGCATCGGAGGGAGAAGCGGAGTCGGGAGCGGGAGGGAGTCAATTACAGAAAGAGTAGAGACGGATATTGGGACTGGGGATCCGACCATGTCAACTATGATGCTCTCGCTGCTGCCAGTCCTTCCACCAGTGAATGCTGGCACGCGCTACTTCCCGAACCTCCGTGTCTAGGTCCTGCCGAAAAAGACTGCAAATGATTTACCATCCATCCCACAAATGAATATAGGATAGTTATCGGATGAATCGGATCGGGAAATGGATCGAACCGCGCGAAATGGTCGCCTCGGAAGACAGGGCGCAACGGACTTTCAAGTCCGGTTCTTTGTTGGCGTGTTGCGTAACAAGGGCAAGATGAAAGGCGGGAGGCGGGATCAAGCTTTCAAGGAATGGACGGGCGTAGGCTTTCTAGTGAACGCAGGCCCCCCTGACTGAATCAATGACCGCATGAGCCGAGAGAAAGAGTTAGACTTCTTTATTGCGTTGCGAAGAAAGATCGAAGACGAAGATTTTCTGACGCAGTGCGGGCACTGGATGGAAAAGACAGATAAGGGAAGAAGCAAGCGGGAAAGGCATACCTCAAGGAGCACCAATCCCCCACGGCATCTATCCGCACGAAGCCGACCTATGGATAGAAAGAAAGATACAGGAAAGGAAAATGAAATAGGGTTAGTTTGAGATACGCGGACGGGGAGTACGCAGCCGAACAACCGCAGGGGCTTCCAGCAGTGATAGCTAAACTAACCTACGCCTAAAACCTGGAGCATCAATCGGAAATCAACGTCGGATCCCGGCTATCTGAAAAAGGCATCCTGAAGCGGAGAATCACAAAATGCAAGAAGGGGCGAACCAAGCGCTTGCGCGAAGAAGCGAATCAATCAGAATGGAGACAAGGAAAGGGGGAGAGGCGAAAGAGAGATTTTCGAGCGCATCGCACTGCCGCATAAACAATTGATCCGCTGGACAGGATGAGCAACCTTTCTCTGGAAAGGAAGAGTGAAAAGCCATGTAACTTGGAACGGAACAGTCAGCTTACTTACTTTATTTTAGTATACCCATGGTAAGCTAAATGAGATTATATAGGCATGGTTGCAACCAAAACTAGAGCTAGCTTCGTCATGTTCTTCGCGCTGAACATACATATAGAAGAAGCCACCCTCCCTCCGGTCGCCTCTGTACCAACCAGTAGTTGAGTGGCTTGCAACTTTCAATCAGATAAGGAAGATTGAGCAAGTCAAGGGAGAAAGAAGTTGTCCCCTCTTCTCTGGTAACCCGCCGCCGGTCATATAGAGCGCGGAGCCCGCCACCGCATATGTAGAAAAAGAGGGAGCGGGGAAGGAAGAACAACCGTTTGACTTTGGCACATGAGGTGGCGGGTTTGGCTAGGTAACATAATGGAAATGTATTGGACTGCAAATCCTGGAATGACGGTTCGACCCCGTCCTTGGCCTCGGGGAGTGGCGAGCAGCACAGAACTTTTCTCAGTAAAATGGCGAGTTAGAAAGATACATATAAAATGCATCGAACTTCAAAAGAAATGCGACGATTCGAAGGAGCTGAAAAACTCCCCTATCTCTTAGGTAGCGTACTTGAGTAGTGACCCCGGAGGGGGCCCCGGGTTGCTTTGGCGCGCTAGCTAGCGGGGAAGAAGTCCCTTAAGAAGGCGGATTGCCCAATAGCAAAGATCGGACATTTCATAAGTCCCATTCCCAGGAGAAGGAACACACATCAGTCGGAACTAGATCGCCCAACGTCAAGTGAGTCTTGGCGACAAACGCATTAGATGGGTGAAGACAATGCAGAGTAGTACCGTCCACAGTCCAGAAGACTACGAGATCCACTAAAAATAAGTAGAGTATAGACTTTCTATTATACGAGTCAAAATCTTATGTCTTTCACATATGAGTGAGATACCCTCAGAGCAAACGATTTCATGAGAGGGGAAGGATTTCCGCTATCAATCTTTCCGTTTTTATCTGGATAGCCAGGCGTCGATAGCATTAGTATGTCGTCCGCGTATAACGCGTCTACGCTGGAATTGTAGCGCCGAGATGGTCTCCGTCTTCTTCGCGCCCGTGTTCACCGCTGGGAAATCTCATTTATTTACCTTTTTCAAAAGTGTAAAAAAGAATGGCAAGGGCCCGTGCTGCATTCAGAAACTCCATCCCGAGAATGATCTAGAAGTCGTCCAGGTGCACCGCCATGAAGCTGGTAGGTTTCTATCTCGTTATTCTATAAGAATCTATGTCCGCTTTTCTGTCTAAATGCATCCAAAGCTACTCGCTTTCTAGATGATCTCTGACGAAGAGTGGGATTATACCAAGTCTAGTTACTTCGTTCCCTATTTCTACTCGCCGAATCCTGAGGCAATTAAATTGTTTACGCCGAGCTAGAAGAAGATGTTGATGGCTCTAGTAAACTACAGTTCCCCTTTTTTTTCTAGCTATTTTGCTTCAATCTCTCCCAATGTGAATTTTCCCCTTTCTCCATCTAAAAGATTCGGAAAACCGTACGTCCCCTCACTCTATCAATGGAAGCATGAAAGTAGTGCGCAGACCGGTCTCTTCGACAGTGCTCACGTCCAGGTTATACGGACTCTCTTAGCAAACTCCAGCATACCGCAGGAGAAAAAATCAAGGTCCCAACGGTACGACATTACGCTTTGATAGATCTCTGCAACCTAGTAATAGGCGACACATTACCTGACGATGGCGTAATCTCGAAAGACCCTCAATTAACTATAACCGAAAGCTGTACTATAGAAAGAAAACAGGCATGTGATGTAATCACGCAAATCTGACCCTTTTGAAAAGGGGCACGTCGTCAGACCCATATCGCAACAATGTCATGCCGAGGCCTGACGTTTCACCGAAGAGTGCAGACAGCATCTTCTCCTTAAGATAAGCTGGCATGTGACTTCGGAAGGAAAACTGGTTTTCCCTTTGAACCAATCTTTTTGAATCCATTTTATTCTTCAAATGGAGGTCGATAACTACAAATTTCTTCTTTCCTGCAGCTTCAACCTTCCGTCCTAGTCTCCCAATAGAGGGCCTAGTTATTTCTACCTGGATTTCTCCCATTCTTCCTGTGCATAGAAAGCTCGAGCCTGTTGGTTCCCCATTCCCTTTTCCTTTCTCAAACCTGAAGGTTGGAATGAAGCCGGAGAAGAAGGGAAATCAAAAAGGCAGACGAAAAGAAAAGCACAAGTGGCTTTATTAGGTTCATTTTGCCTTTCTCTAAAGAAATTTCTTTTTCTTTTTTTTTCTTTCGACTTCCCACTCCCAATCACGAAAATCCTTTATAAAAGTTCGTGAAATTCTGCCATTCTTCCCTGTCAAGGCCTGTTCCATGTCGAGTAGTTAGTCTCGTATTTCCGGCTCCTCATGACCTAAAGACAGTCGTGAATGAAGCCGCAACTCCCCTCTTCCATACCTTGACTAGAACCAGCAAGCGAACCAGTCGTCCAAGAGTGAGACCTCTCATTTTATTGATTCAAAAACTATGTCCTCCGAAAGGGAGGCGACCCAGACACCGACGTCACCCGTCTGTTCCGACGCGACCGGAATGAAAAAGAATGATGGCCCCCAACAAGTGAGTGAGAGCTAGACAGATGAAAGATCCAATTTATGCTTTTGTGGATCAGTAGTCCGAAAATCTTTCGTGACCGGTGAGAGTCAATAGTGAATCACTGAGCAAGCGAGTGGGGAGTCC
Source organism: Scilla litardierei (assembly GCA_030789695.1). Classification (NCBI taxonomy): domain Eukaryota; kingdom Viridiplantae; phylum Streptophyta; class Magnoliopsida; order Asparagales; family Asparagaceae; genus Scilla; species Scilla litardierei. The sequence goes on along the minus strand of JAULAV010001602.1, from coordinate 13,687 downwards.
GATCATTGAGCATACAGCTAAGCAAAAAAAGGGGTCCTATGCATGTGTGGAGATCGACTTGCAGAAGTCTCTCACGCCGGGGATCTTTATAAGAGTGACAGGGGAAGGGTTCTGGCAAAGGATTGAATATGAATCCTTGTTATCTTTATGCGTGACGTGCGGCAAGATTGGTCACAAGAGGATCTCCAGATAAACCAAAGCAGGAAGCGCAGGCAATGGAGGACCAAAGGGCGCCCTCTGGGGGCACGGGGTCGAGTGAGGCCAGATCTGAATGTCAAGAAAGCCGGAAGGTCCGGAGAACCATAAGTTGGAGTGCTGTAGCTCATTGAAGGAGACTGAGGAAGGGGGTTTCGGCCCGTGGACGATGCGTAGGCGGAATACGACTAGGGTTCCGACGACGAACAGAGGGAAGGCGAAAATCAAAAGGTTAAGTAAGCAATATTCAACGACAATTGGTAAGGCTTTTTTAAAGAATAGTCAACATAGCGGAAGTAATTAATACAACGCGCTGTTAAGCCCTCGTGAACCACTGCAAAGCAGTACCGAGCTGAGTGGGAACAAGCGCAACGGGTGTCCGGACAGGTGACATCGCAGCGGAAACTGTAACGAATGATCAACAGGATCGCCCTTCCCTTTGTGGATGGAAAACACTTGGGTTGAGGTTCCTGGGAAGCGGAATGCTCACAGCAGCAGGGGTGGGCTCTCGACACGGAAAGTTTTTTTTATCGCAGGTAGACCGCTTCAACTGCTCGAGCTTCTTGAAGTCTTGTTGCATGCAAAAGATCGGACTTGCTATCCCGATCAATAGCAGGAGTATTATCCAGGAGCGTAAGGATGATGGGATGAGGGTGGATTGTCAGTAGCTGCGTCTAGAACCCCCTGCATCACTATCGATAGGAATTCAGTATTCGGATTCGTAACAGATGAAGGGATGGGGGGGCTGTCTCTTCGAAATGGATATTAAAATGGACTGGGATGAGGGTCAATTCTCAGTTGTTGAGACTATTAAAAGCTTTGGACTAGATTCTCACGGCCCTCATATTCAATGAAATCCTTATTTTTTAGCGTAGTTGGAAGGTTCGTGAATAATAAAAATGAAAGACGTTAGATATTCGAAAGTTTCGAAGGGTTGATGGATTGATCGACAAACTCTTTCTAATCAATCGATGTTAAGGGGTTCGATTCCCGTTTCGGTGGTGGGTCATCACTCCCATGACGACGGAAAGGCTGGGAAGCAAGTTTGTCGACGCGATACAGAGCTCCAAGGGAATCCTGTATATCGGTTTTCGGCGGGACGAGCGGGGGAGAAAAAGGATGCCCTTAATAACAGACTGCCAGCATCCTGACACCCGTCACAACACACTGCCAGTGCCCTCTCCCCCACGGCATGCTCCCTTCGACTCCACTGGGTCCCCGCGAAGAGACATACCATAGCGGCCAGGCGCTTCTAGCGATTCTCGCGCCTCTTCTCATCCCATCATATGCATTCATGGGTAAAGAGATATTTCACTCCGGATGGGAGAGGAGTTTATTGCATCATGTGGAACTGGATTCGGTACAGCATAAATTGGCTTGATCCGTCCTCTACCACCTTCTCATCGGTGGGCCTGCTAGAGGAGTCTCTTTCTATCGTATGCTCCTCACACCCACCCCTCCCCGCCGATAACGACGAATATCCGCTGTTCAGAGACAGTAATGAAACAACCTATCCTGCCTATTGTTTGATCGAAGAGGAAACCTCTTCGCCTCTTGACCCATCTATCCGGAATTGGATCTTTATCTTCCAACGCTCTCCTGGCTTTCTCTCGTTTCTAGTTGATCGAGTCGGGAGGGCACTCTCCCTTTCTCCGATCCCACCTCCAATGAATGAATTATGGGCCGGACGGGCGTTTACCTTTCGAGTGTGGGAGAAACGAACTTCGGAACGAGATACCTACCTCTAGAGGGGACGATACCATTCCATACCGTTCCCCTTCAACCATCTCTCCAGCTGCCCAATCTCCAGCCACAAAATGATTCACACTGTTTCGTTGCTTGCTTTTTCACCCGGAAAAGGCAGTGGATGAAAGAAAGGTGAATAAGCTCTTTATCTAAAAGTTAGTTTAGTTCTGTGAAGCGAATTGAGATATGCCACGCGTAAGGTCTGCTTGGTCCAACTCTGATCGTCGACCGTGTGTGGCAGAGACAGCATCAGCTCGGCCTGGTTTCCGTATCTACAAATCCCATTCATGACTACAGAGAAGGAAATCCCTTGAGACACTTTGAAATAGAGAGCGTTGCGATATGGCTGGCCACAATTCTCGGGATACGGCAAGTATAAAGGTGCAGTCAAAGTCATAGCCTCTCCGGCCCGATTCCCACCAGTCAAGGGCTCGGATGAGAATTCGAATTCGAAAAAAAAACCGGGAGATACTCGATAATCAGTCCAGGTGATTTACATTTTCACCGAGTCATTCAGAAAGCATAGGATCGAGGGATGCCGCAAGCAAGTCCCATTACGTGTGTAGATGAACTTTGAAACCACTTCCAGGGATAGAACAACGCATTTTAAACCTCATCATACTGAATGAAAGACATTTCATTCGAGTTAACCGAAAAATCAATCATCAAAATCATGAACCGTTTGACTTTTTGTTCCCTCTACCCCACCCCTATTTATTTGTCTCGAGCTTGTTTTGTACCTTGAGCGATCAACCGGGGAGGGGGAAATGGAAGGGGATGGAGAGTAGGGATGAGAACAGGGTTGTGTTGAGTAACGGGTGGGAGGAATGCCGGATAGGGGGGAGCAATTCACCTAGTCTCGGCGGGCAGGGGCGTAACAACGACCATCCCCAACTACGACTACGCCCATCAATTCTTTCTGACTCGAGAAAGATTTTCTCTGCTGCCCCATCAAATGATACATAGGTTACTCAACGACTACTACGTATACGTATATTCCCAGCCCAATCCCGAATAGCTAGTGGTAGTTGGGTAGTAGTTTGTAGTAGATGGTCTAATCAACAGCTTCGTCGGGCTACAGATATAAAGGGCCAGGCACCTGCTGCTGTCTTTTCATACCTATCACCAACTTTCAGCGATTTATATACATTCCAGCTCGTCCGTCGTCGATCGAATACGTGAAAGAGAAGGCCCCTTACTATACTATAAGGGAAGGGAAGAGGGTGACTTTTGACTTTGAGGTTTCTTCGTCAATGCGGAGAGACAAGCAGCCCAAAAAGAATTTATTCTTAAGAGTTTTGCAAATAAAGAAATTCTTTACATAAAAACAAAAATGAAATTCAAACTTAATTGTTCATGCTCTCTGATCTTCTTAAAAAGAAAGATTGGTGAAGACGGATTGTTTAATACTTATCTCTTGAAACAAAAATTTTTGATTTCCATCGAGACGGAAACTAACGCATGTTCATCCCGACCGGCGGGAATGAATACGAACCAACCAGATTGGCATGTTACCGCTACAACTCCATAAATTGATGGAGCGGATGGTCGATGAACTTCAAGTTAAAAAAAACTGGAATTCCACGATGATCTTCGTAGTTCTCAATAGATCCTAGATTTGGTGAAAGGGCCTACAGCTATGCACTTCCGGCTGGCTAAGATGCTTACATCTGGATTGAATTTGCTCCAGCGGAAGCTATTTCATGTATTTCGGGAGATGACGAACAATCCTTGTTGTTGAAAGTCCAAGGACGGAAAAGTCTTATTTGAATGAGGGGAGGCGCTGTTAAGCCCTTGGACCTTTAGTGGGCAGGTACCATAAATCATTTCCATCATCAGATGTCACCGAGGAATGACTTGTCGCCCTGGGCATTCCTATTCTATCTATACCAACCACGCTGGAACGGATAGACCAGTTAGCTACCTTAGTTTGCAACCTACCTCTATGGTACCACCTCTATCCACTAAACGTCTTCAACGCTCTTCCCTTCTTGATTTTTGATATAGGTTTCCAATAATTTGGCATGCTCAAAAATTATGAAAAAGGCAGATAGATACGCAGCGACGAAAGAAGACTTCTTTGATTCTTGTTTGTGGGAATCTCTTGAACGGAACAATTATATATTTTTACATAAATCAACGTGAATGAATTTCTATGTCCCCTCTCACTTTAGCAAGGAAAGCGCCCGCACAGCTAGTTTTTTTAGAGAAGAGGTCATAGCCGTTAGCGGTGTCGGGTGGTTTTAGTCAATCTGCTTTCTTTACGAGTATTTCAATCATACGACGAGTGGATGGTTTTTTATGCGCATGCATTTAGTAAGTAGGGTTTAGTTTAAAGGGCTGCCCCTATCTCTCATGGGACTCAGATCGGCTTCCCTTATAGTTTAGTATAGTAAGGGGCCTTCTCTTTCACGCTAGTGTAACTTGAAAGCTTCAAAAAGCGGTTGAATGTTTTAAGCCCTTTTGTGCCGTATCGGTGCCTGCTCTTGCTTGTCTCTACTACCTTTCCTCCCTGACATATTTCGGGCTGTTGTCCCACCTGAACCTGACCTAAACTCTCAAAGATCTATTGCTTGCTCTGGTCGACGAGAGAAAGCCCTATTTTCGTCTTCACTTTCCCCGTATGGTCGATCAACAAGACTGGATTTCGGTTGGCTTTAAACTGTGACTTTTGTGAAGTCCCACACCCTGCTGCAAGACTTTGGGAATCTATTTGTCAAGGTCTTTTCGACGGAGAGGAACCGTTTCCATAGAGGAAGTCATGACACCTTTGGGTAGGACTGCACGACTATCTATGGTTTCCGGTCCACGACTATTATTGGCTTACCCCTGAAAGTAGAGACAAAAGGCGGGATTGAATATTGCACTTGACCGCTCGGGTTCTAGTGAGAAATCGTCGTGTGGAAGAGGATCCGTTTCGACGGGAGCAAACTATTCAGTAGAATACACCATCCTTGACCCTATATAGGAATAGGAATTTGATCAACTGGAAGTTCACTTCGACTACTCTACTAAAGCCAAAAGCCCTATTTGCATTGCGGCTCACTCCTAAAGGTTCCACAAAAGTTGTTTGACGGAGGATAGGAAAGCTCTAGCTCGGCTCGATCCGCTCTTGAACCCGCGGGGACTTATGCAATTTAGCTTCCCTGAAACCGAAAGCTGTTATCGAAAAACGGGAAATGTGGACGGTGACACGACCTATTATGCTATGCGTACTGACCCCATGATTCGCTGTCTTTCCATGGAATGAATCCGATCTTCCAACAAACAGCAGGACTAGCTAAGGTGCTCTTAAGCCCTGAGTTACGTTACGAGACTTGTAGCACAATTGTTTCTGCTTCTAGCTCCCTTTATAATGGAATGGAGATTTCTCTCTTTGTCACAGCGCTATTGCTCTATAGCGAGCTTTTCCTTCAGATGATGAAGTGGTCGATATGGTCCAATATTCAAAGCAAACCAACAATGACGAAGGTTTTTTTTCCGGCAAGGAAGTGAATTTTGAACTCTACCTCTAGTCTTGGCCTAAACTCTATCACCTCGCGCTCAAAGCAAAACCCGGATCCTGATTCTTTATCCATATCTGGAAGGGAGATTTTTTTGTCTTTATCCAGCTCGTAGTCAAAGTCAAAGTAATCTACAGGGGACCTCGTTAGTTAACAGAGAAGGAAAGAACTACGCTACGGATTGGGCTACGAAACCAGGTACTGACGGCCGGCCTAACCACTACCGATTGCCTCATGTGGACTGGCTCACTTCACTGGTCGGGGAAAGCAAGACTGAAAACCTAAATCGTTAAGTTCAACCCGTCTGACCAGCTATTTGACGACTGGTGGGCCCACGAACGAGGGTATTTTCGTATGACTTATCGCGGACTTCTCCTCCCAAGAGCTTGAACTACTCTACTCGATCTAATCATTCAACCCCTTCTTTCCCGGCTTTAGTAAGCTATGACCCTCTTTCTTGTTGAAAGAATTTCCGAAAAAAGAGAGCTTACCCTACGCGATAGAAGCAGAGCTGGTTGGAACCGATTGATTCATCGATCGAGGTAGCAAGCCGGGGACCGGGCACAGGGATCGAGAAAAGCATGGGAACCATACCAGGGACCATTAAGAGATGCATATACCCCCTCCTGCTAGGGCAGGGAATAAAGGAAGAGAGTACCTAACCGTCAGTGTCAGAGGTACCCTTTCAGGGAGCAGGAAAAGACTTTGAGAAACCAAGCCTAGCTCCAGAAAGAGAGGCAGGGATCCCCTTAGAACCAGAAAAAAAAATATGGAAGATAGATATAGTAGGAATTTTACGTTAGACTTGAACGACTACAGATCTACTAATGGACAAGAAAGTTATATCCTTCTTTTCACTGACTTTTCGCGACCTTCCAGGGTAGGATTCCTTTTTGAAGGAGAGGAGGATTGTCTCCAAGTCCACGGCAATCGCTACAAAAGTTGTCAGGTGATAGGTGGGGTCACCAATGCCGTTGTACTTGTTGAACTTCGTCGGTACCTTCATGCCAGAGAGTATGGTGACATCTGGGTGACGGCAAAAATCCCTGAACCCGAGTTTCAGGGGCTGGTTGGTGGTGGCACTAACAATAGCCCGGACCCTTTCTTCCAGGTCTTCTTCACTGTACACAGGGCGACGTCCAATCCCGGACCTCAGATATGGATCGTCGTGGCGCATGGGGACTGGGGGGGTGCGATATGCCGGAGTGAATGTCGGGTTCTGAAACGAGACCGCCTTCCTCCCTCCGGTCGCCTCACTTCGCTCGCCTACTTTTTTTTTAAGATACGAAAGGAGCAGCCAGAAATGGCTGTCCCTATTGTTTTATTTTCTATGGAGTAATCAAAACAGAATCTGACCTTTACTTAGAGAGGGGCAGTGGTACCCACGTTCTTCCGTGCTCGTAGGTTGACTCCCCTATGCATCCCGACTAAGGTATCACAAACGTGCATTTCCCTTATGCATGCAGCCGCTTCACTAATGTGAATAGGTTATACAGAAGGGTGGGTTGGTTATATACTCTTATGCGCCTTCCTTCTTCGAACCTTTTGGTATGTATTGCCCCCTAACTATAGATCAGATCCACCGGACGAAAAACTCAATTCCGCACTGCTGCTGAGTCGTCGGACTTATCCACCTCAGGGATTCGTGGAATTTCAGTTTTTGAATTGCGTTGGGGGAAATCTACCAAAGCTAGGCAGATAGATAGACTCCTTTCCCGCTGCTAAGGGAGAGCAAGAAACTAAATCAAATGATTTTCACCAGCGCCCCTTTTTTTGCGGGTACTAAGAGTCCTCTCACTACCAACCAGCAGACATCATCATCTGGCTGGGTCTTGCCGGTATCAACAACGAGAAAAAACAACCAAATGGAAACAGCAACTAACTATGGCTCTTGGCCCAGACAACGTCCTAGGCGTAGGGGAGATCAGAGCAACAGGGAACGCCTAGACGACGACGCCCGTCCTGGGCTGCAGTAAGTAGATCGAGAGGTCGTTCCGTCCCTTGTCCCCGAAGATGGGTAATATGTTCTCATACAATGTTGCTCCAACTTTCTTCTAGAGGGCCTAGCTGGCGAGCGATCCCAGTCCGCGGCAGAGAACAAGACAGCAAGCGAGCGTACCCTTGTTCGCTTCTTCTCCACCAAGCACGGAAGTTTAAGGATAACTGTGGGTCGGTGGCTACCTAAGGAAACTCCGATTCGATCTGCCCCCCGGCTGGGAGGCGTCTACCTCATCCCGATCACAAGGAGAGGTTCACCATGATGGGGGGTAAGGTACAAACATTCTTTCCGGAACGGAAAGAATTAAATGCATAGGGGACCATCCTTTTTTTTGCGGCATGCTCAAAAGATTTACGGATTCGCAGGGGGCTATTCGCCCTACTTAGTTGACTGACAATGACAAAGGCTTGCGAAAACAAGTCTCCGTCGAACTCCGCCCTGCAGCTACAGCCCGACCCTACTGGTCGCCTTTGGAATTGAATCTTTAGTAGTCTATCAGTGGTGCGAAGCGGCTTTGCCCCGGGGAGCGAAAGGTTATACCTTAGTAAGCGAACAGCGGACTAGCTAAGGTGCTCTTAAGCCCTTGACTCTCTTAACGTCGAGCTAAGTGACTTTGCGTAGCGTAGTAGAATGAAGGCTACGCACCGACGCTCTCTTATCTATTAGCCTAAGCGTCTTCGCTAACTCGCTCGCCTACTTAAAAAAAAAGTAGGCGAGGCTAGGCTAACTCAGCCGCTGACTTCGACTGTACTGTAGTGGGCTTTCGTCGCCTTTTCCTTTCTTTTTTTTAGTTTCTCATGTTCTTTCATTCATAAAGTGGGCGAACCGTCAGATCCTTAGTAGCGTTGACAAAGAAGAACAGCCGGTTAAAAGACAGCTATAATTGGGAATATATAGGCCAGCTTGACAAGCTCACTTTCCTCTGGATCTGAGGTGCGAAGAGAAACATCTCTTTTTTATGACTTCCACTTCTCGATCCCGGCCCGGAAAAGTGACCGACCAGGGCCCTCTTGATGAATGAAAGAAAGGGATTCCATCGCCTAGCCCTGTAAGCCCACACCTGTGTAGAGTAGATCGTTCAACACCTGCGGCACAAACCCATTTTTGACCAATTGGTCCGTCTATCATAGGCGACCGAACGGCCGCCCCCCCTAATTACTAGACCGACCTGCTATAATAATTCCATAAACACCTAGCGAAGATATAGCAAACAAATAAAGTAGCCCTATGTTCGGATCTGACAATACCATACCATAATCAAAAGGTACAACGGCCCGAGCGACCAGACTTAACATAAATGTAGCCACTGGAGCCATTCTAAAAAGGGAGAAATTAGCACTACTTGGTGAAATAGGTTCTTTTAGAATCAATTTCGAACCATCTGCTAGAGGTTGTAACAATCCGAACGATCCCACTACATCAGGACCCTTTCGACGTTGCACAAAAGCCATTACTTTACGTTCAGCTAGCACTAAAAAGGCTACTCCTAGTAGAAGTGGTAGAATTAAACCAATTATTTCCGCTGGAACAGCAATGTACGTTTTCGATTTTCTATTCACTCATGATCGGGCCTGGTCGACCCGATCATGATATTTCACTTATGATCTGGCCTGGTCGACCCAATCATAATATTGAAGGCTGGGACCTTTTCTCGAAAAACCAATTGTTGCTGTTGCACTAAGATACTTACGATTATGCGAGCTCACCTAACGTCCCGAATAAGTCAGATCGAGGGCGATTGACTGTCGAGAAAAAAGAGATAGACTAGACTAAGACCCCCCAGGAAGGACGAGAACTCAAAATCTAGAATTTTGCTTTTCTTACTAAATATAGTCAATTTAGACTTTGAAGGACTAACTTCTTAAGAAAGAAAGGCCATTGATCTTATAATACGTCACCGGTGTACTTACTTCAACACAAGAAGCGTGGGCCTCTTCGATAGAAACACTTTCTTTGTCTTGGTCCCAATTCAACTACATCCGCTATAGCATTTTAAATAAGTGGTTATTGAGTTCGCGGAACACTAACTGAAACCAAAAAGTCAGCTGGTGCGAAATGCGGACCACCGCGGTAAACTGCGCATCGTGTTAAGGCTAGGGCCGCTGGGTTGATTCTATAATAGACAGGAAACATCCGTTCTACTTACTATAGGATCGTTGGGGACGACGGTTCAAGCGACATCCATTCCCCCGGAGCCAAAGATTCCTTCTAAAAAGACTAAGCCCAAGTGGGGGGAGGGGCCCAGTTGCAAGACTAGCCTCCGGCCAACTTTCTAACCCCGGCTAGCTAGGTTAAGCACTAAACAAGGTATATTCAATCAATGAAACGTAATGCGTCTGCCATTCGAAAGAAGAGAGAAATCAAAGAACACAGAATAAAGAGAGCACTCCACAAGCCAAAGATGAGTTGTAGATGAGTCGGTTCGATCGCCCCACATATCAACGGTTTTTTAATGCCTTATCCTCCGCCCATCTAGTTGAGCAGTTGAGGGATAGGAGAAGAAGAGTCGAAGGGATGGATAATCTTTCCTTTTATTGGATCGTTGATGTATATGTTACGATGCCTTCGGATGAAAGAGGGTCGGGCGAAAAAGAGCGACCCGCAACCAGAAAAGAAAGAATAGTAGTTCATGAGGGGCAGCGCATCGACTCACCGATAAGAAAAAAACTCTTCTTATCGCTCAGCCTTAAAGACAGGATGACCAGCCAGTCCAAGGCAGAAAAAAATCAATGCCCTACCATCCGTTTTCGACTTTCTTTTGGAAAGTTTCATTCCCTCGATCCAGGGGATTTTTTTTGATGCATATGGCCAATCAATTCGACCATAGATAGGGATCGGTCCAGTGACTAAGGGTTTAGCAGTATCCGTTGATCAACTCCAGCCTTTAATTTAAGGGAGGGAATTCATGAAAGGCAGGCATTCATAGGGGATTCAATCAGATGTTATCCAGTTAGCAATTATCCATCCATCTAGTGGAATTAGGTTTCGCCAGGGTCTTCATTCAAGGTTTCGAAGGGTCCTTGGACACTCTCTAATAATGAGAGGAAAAGCAGTCTTCAATTACCCTCTATGAACAGCCTTCCCGTAAGGACGAAGGTAATGCAACGATGGGAAGAGAAGAGCTCAAACTTAAAGAGTCCGTCAAATCAATCAAAATCATATCCATCTCTGGGACATGGGGACCGGTTCCTTCTTTATGTCGGTTTCGGGGGAGGGCGCTTAACCATAGTTCTGTCGTTCGAGGTCGAGTTTTTTTTCTGTCTTACCATTATGGTTGCTTCTACACTTGAACCTAAACCTAAGAAAAGAATCAGACTAGTGGAAGATATAAGATGGGCACGCACTAACAAAACTCATTGCCCTTTCTTCATTTTTCATAGTTACTGGGGGTGGCAACCTTAAAGTGTTCCTTTGGTTTATCAATTTCTCCACTCTACAATCACCCTCTAAAAAAGAATAGAGCGTCTTCTATAAACAGAAACTACTCTTCCCTCTGGTAACCAAGGATCCGTCCACAGCTTAGTGCCCTTTCCATTCCCTATTTGATGTCTAATGCATCCATGAGCCAGCTCTCTAACTGATAGGATACTTCTCAAAACCCAAGAAGAAGTGGGGTTTACTTCAACCCCCCAAATGGACTTATTCTTCAGATATTTCTGTCGAAGCAATTGTGCCCACAAAGCATTACTTCCCCGGGCCATTTCCCAGAACAGTCTGAGCAAAGATGCACGGTTCCAGTCTCCCAACCTTCTCACACCGAGCCCCCCTCCTCCTTAGGTACACACACCTTAGTCCAGCTAACCGGGAGGAAGCTCTTCTCATTTTCAGTTCCTTTCCACAGGAAGCTTCTAAGCATTTTATCTGTTAATATTCAAAAAATTTAATGAGATGGGGCTGCTCAGCCGCCTTTTAGAATCTTCTTCTAGTACTCTCCTTGGCCATATTTACTCCTTGATCTGCATCCTATGTTCAGCAGTAACCATTCTTTTATAGTAGTCAACAGCAAACTCAGCTATCTGAATCTTTATTCATGGAGCCCCTTTCATCTTTCAAAACTCTCATACCATTATAGGCCTTCTTCCCCGCCATAGACGCATAAAACGATTTGGTGTTAGCATCACCAACCGAGATCCATAGGGCTCTCGAACTCTGTCTGGCTTGCCCTTATTCTTGACGCCCCTCTCTTTTGAGTGAGTATGTTGTTGGGTCGACTAACGGGAATCCGCCTTCGTCTTAGTCTTCATCGTTTACATGTCTTTCTTTTGTCTAGAGAGTACTTCGCACCCTTCTGGCTTTCGCTTTCAGGTTCACCTGTCCCTCCATTCCACTTGTTCTATTCTCTTGGGAGCTTCGATCCCCGAAAAGGGGCTTCTCTTTCATCTCTTCAAACTGGCTTTTGAGCTGCAGCAGTTGCTGCCACAAGAATCCTTAGAATGGGATCGGAACCACTTGCAGGTCCCGCCTGATTGAAGGGAGATTGTGGTTGCTGGACCGGAGTAGATGCTTTAGGAGGGGTTTGAAATTGGCTTGGAGGAGGAGAAATGGCATTAGTAGCGACCGTATGGTCCAAAGTTTTGACATGTGCCCATGGAAGGCATTTTAGCCTTGCTGGTACGACCTTTCTGGCCCGGTCTGAGGAGGCTTTTGAAGCAGGGAATCGGGCTCTCTTGCCCTAGTTTGTTGATCTTGCTCCTTCCGTAGGAGTAGGGGAGATGTAGTTGATCCCACAGCTGCAGGACGTCGGGCCATTGTGGGGCAACGCGCTGGGTAGCATGGTACCACTGGTGGATGAAGCCATGGGGCCGGTTGAAGGCCGTCGGACTTGAATTGTTGCTGTTGCACGAGGCATGGAAAGCATGCGCTGCATCATCTGCTGGAGTTCTGCCATTACCTTCTTCAATGCTTCGAAGTCAGCTGAAGAGGGTTTCCCTGATGCCTGGGATTCTTGCGAGTTAACTTGTGCACATCAGTCCTTTCTACGAGGGCGTTTTCTTCTTCGATAGGTGCGCCTAGATTCAGACGCCGCTTTGCAGTAAAAGACCGAGTTTCTATGGGATCAGTTCGAATGAACTTGGATCGAGCCAGATTCTCAATCTTCTTAGATTTCTTGAGGCTCCGTCGAACTCCGCCCTTTTGGATTCAAAGGAAGGGTTGAGAGCAGCAAGATACGGCTCAGCCAAAAAGCCGGGAGCGCTCAAGCAAACGATGCAAACTACGGAGCGAAGAAAAATACAGGGCGTAGCATAGGGGCCCTTAAAATAGGCTCGAAAGCACCTTTCCCCGTAAGGTTGCTGGAGTTGCTGAACGCAAGCATCGTCACATAACTTAGACTGCTCGCTCAGAGCAAAGAAGCTAACGCAACAATGCTCTACTCTACTATACTAGTGCTGCTACCTACATTTAGCAAAGATTGAAAGCCGTTCGACTCGTGCGACTACTAAGAAAGCAAGGGAAGCACTCGCCTCACATCCCTGCAAATAACCTAAGAAGACATGATCCCAGGCGGATACTTGACATGTTCCCCCTCTTCCAGGCCCGCCTAAATCTTCGTGATCGCCCGAAGATGAAACCTCTTTCGCGGAGAAGGGTAGGCATAATATAAGATGAAGAATTATCTATCGCATCCCTTTAACTCGGGTTGGTTTCGAGCGTCGACTCCAATTGGCTTAAAAGTCAAATATGGCAAAAATGGTTTTCAACTTATTCAAGTGACATAGGATAAAATCTAGGCCACTGATCAAGAGAGAAAGTCAATTCAGGCAGTTTCCCTTCTCTTCGGAAAGCAAGAACATAAGTACTAGATATACGAGTAACACAAGTGTTCGTTATCCTAAACCTCACCTTCGCTCTCGGGAAATCTACTAAAATCTTCAGTCTTGGCCTGGCTATTAAAGTTAAGTCAATCAATCACTACTAAAAAAAGAAAATCCATGATACCAACAAGAGAAGTTACACAACAGAAGGCGGGATAAGGATAAAAAGTGCGGGATACAAGTACAAGTGCCATAAAGAAATGTCACGAAAGCCGAGAGCCATCACGCCCGAACCAGCAACCCCTTCTTATGCAGCTTGCAACTCCGAGCTTTCTGATTGACTTAACTTTAACCAGGAATAGCCAGTCCCGGGGAACCAAGCCCTCCCGAACCGCATAAAAGGAAATAATTTGTGAACCTTAAAGAATCGTCGAATAGAAGAAGTGCCCCATTAAGTAAGAAATCGTAATCAACAAAATAGGCATACGAAT
>JAULAV010001601.1:0-27551 GCA_030789695.1 Scilla litardierei | reverse complement strand
AAGAGGACAAAATTGGGCCAAAAAATCACATCATTCCAAAAATGTCCGTTGGAACCGGGAGATCGCCATCTCCAACTTAAAAAAGTGAACACAAACTTAAGCTATAAAAATCATAACATTTAATAAAAAGATAAATAAATTTTTGAAAATTTAGAAAATAGCACTGAACTCAGAAAAATCCGCAAAAATATTCGTTGGATCGGGATATTGCCATCTTCAACTGAAAAAATAAGAGAAGAAAAAATTAGGCCAAAAATCGTATCATTTAATTAAAATATCCATAACTTCCCGAAAATGTAGAAAAATAGACCCAAGCTTAAAAATAGACAAAAATGTCCATTGGAACCCGGGGATCGCCATCTTCAACTGAATAACAAGAGAAGACAAAAATTAGGTCATAAAAATCTTATCATTTAATATAATGATTCATATCATACAGGAAATGTCGAAAATAGCTCAGAGCTCAGAAAAATCAGAAAAATGTCTGTTGAAACCGAGAGATCGCAATATCTGAAAAAAGGGAAGACAAAATTTTGCCAAAAATTGTATCATTTAATAAAAAGACTCATATCTTCCAGAAAATGTAGAAACACATCCCAAACCTAAGAGAAATCAGCAAGAAATTTCGTTGGAACCTGGAGATCACCATTTTCAACTGAAAAATATGAGAAGCCAAAATTAGGCTATAAAAATCTTGTCATTAATAAAGAGATCCATATCTTTAATAAATTGTAGAAAATAGCACTGAGCTCAGAAAAATTCGTAAAAATGTATGTTGGAACCAAGAGATCGCCACCTTCAATTGAAAAAAGAGAAGAAAAAATAAGATATAAAAATCATCTCATTTAATCTTTCAAAGATTCTTATCTTCCAAAAAGTGTACAAAATAGACGCCAGCTAAGAAAAATCCGCAAAAATGTCCATTGGACCAGGGAGATTGCCATCATCAATTGAAAAATAAGAGAAGACAAAATTAGGCCAAAATATCATATCTGTTGTGAATAGGCCCATTGGGCCCATTGGGTATCCACCCACCATTGAATGCTATATATATGAGGGCAGGGGACTCCTAATCCTCTACACCTTTTACCCTACGCTTTTTCCTTCATAACCCGTTATCAGCACGAATCTACTCGAAGGAAAAAGACGACGGCTCTAAAGGAGGAGTTCATCCCCAACGTCAATTTTAAGAAGATCTTGTTCTTCTCAACGGGGAGCGTAAATGGCATCCTTCATCGACCGTCGTCTAGATTCCATAGCCGAATCTAGAAGGTAAATCCTCAATTTTTTAGATCTAGACTTGCTTTTCCGGTAGATCTGCATGTTTTAGATCACGTAGTTCATGAACACGGTAAAAATCGAATTTTTTTAGATCCGCATGTCTAAAAACATTAAAAATTGATTTTTTTAATGATCCATGGTTGTGCCCTGAAGGCGCGGTGGCCGTGCCTTCGTGCACGGCCAGGTCATGCTTTTGGGCATGGCCGGTCGCGCCCCAACAGCGCGACGGCCGCGCCCTGCAGGCACCGCCAACCGCCACGACGGCCATGCCTATAGGTGTGGCCAGCCGCCGCGGCGGCCACCGTGGGCCCCCTCTTACTAGGGTGTTTCGAAACCCTAGCCATTAACTGGCCTTTTAGGGGGATGCCCATTAACTCTTTTTGGTTGTTTTTTGGCCATAAAGCCCAAAAAGTAGCCAATTTTTTCACAAAAATTTCTTTTTTAATTATTTGGGCATCTAAAGCCCACTAATTAAATAAATATTTAATTGTTTTAGAGTTGGGCGAAAAATAAATAAAGATACAAAATGGATCATAATTACATGTTTTATATGTTAGAGACTTGAGCACACACTTCACTTATTAGACTATTTTTAAATCTATGCATGTGATGTCATATATCTGCATGGTTGTATATGTATATAATATCTGCGTGGATGTGCTATTAGACTATGTTTTTAGGTATCAGCTAGGTTTCCGACACTTTTTCCTTTTTCTGCAATTTTTTTCTTTTTGAGAGAACTTGTATGTGAGGTTATAAATGTAAAAGTCAAAGCTAAAGGACCACCCCATGAAAATGAAGACACTAGCATAAAGAGAAAGGGGCTTTTCTTAAAGTTCCCAAGTTGTCTTTATTTTTTGCACTTTTTTATTTATGGGATGTATCTTCGGACTTTTTCTTTTTCTTTTTAGTGCTCGGCTGGCTGATCCCCATAGTTCTAAATTAATTCTTTGCTCATATTAAATGCGTGGATGTTTAACTTTAATAGTCAAATAATTCATGTTATTTTTATATTGCTAGATTGCACAGATGGCCACATTGCTAATGTTGATTTCTCGGTCCTGAAGGCCGATGGGTCGAACTACTTGAGTTGGCAGCTGGACCTGAAGTTCCACCTTTGCTCTTATGGGTTCAATCTAACACCCACAGCAAAGCTAACAATCAATACTGCCACAACTGAAAAGGATGCTTCTATAGAATCCCCTACTATAGGAGAAGTTTTCGATATACTTAAAGTGAAAGCCATTTTTTATATTAGGAAACACTTAGACTCGACCCTGAAGGACGAGTATCTTACTGTAGAGGATCCCTATGAGCTGTGGACCGCACTTGAGGAGATGCACAGACATCAAAGGGATATCATACTCTCTCTTGCGTAGCACGAGTGGACTCACCTCCACATACATGATTACAAATCCGTAGCGGAGTACAAATCAGCATTATTCCAAATCACCTCATGCCTAAAGTTGTGTGGTGAGAATATGTTGAGTATTGATTCCCCGGATTTGATTTTGATGATGAACAAACATAAATATCGTGAACTAACTCTTTGTGAGCGCAGTTATGGAGATCGTCGCCAAATTTCTATGAACATCAAAAGCGACGTCTCAAGACTTCTCAAAGCACGTGATCGTGTGCCTAAAGCTTCGTTGAAACTCAAGGACCATTATTGAAGTCAATAAGATTTGATTGAAGCTTTTGAAGACGGTTCGTCAAGTTTTATTTATAGTCTTCTAGCTTCTTTTTGTAGAATGTTAAGCCTTGAGTAGGTCTTACGTTTTAATCTTCATAACGCTCATATCGTAGAGCTAGGATCTTATTAGAAGCCCATAGAAACTTTCCCGAAGCTTCGCGCTTCGATTCGCGGCTTCTTGTGCATGTTAGTTGGTTTAAGAAGAAGAACCAACCGACTAGATGGCAATCTAGTCGGTCGGCAAAGCTTCTTGAACCGACTAGAATGCCTTCGCAATTTCAGCTCACTTACTGTTTACAGTTAGTCGGTCCAAGAAGGTTCACCGACCGACTAGTTGTGAAACTAGTCGGTTAGGAATCCTTCTTAGACCGACTAGTTGAGCTTCCACTGTTCAGCCTAACTTACTGTTTACAATTAGTCGGTCAAAGCACAACGAACGACTGACTAGTTGAGAAACTAGTCGGTTAGAAGTTGTTCTTAAATTGACTAGCTGTATTTGAATTCAGCCTATTTGATTTCATCTGTTAGTCGGTCAACGTTCACTCACCGACCGACTAGTTGTGAAACTAGTCGGTTGGCAAGTCTTCTTGGACCGACTAGTTCTATATTCCCTGAACTTCTTCTTTTGGCTGTTCTTCAGTTAGTCGGTTCATGTTGTTTCACCAACTGACTAGTTGATGAACTAGTCGGTCAATGGTCCTTCTTTGACCAACTAGTCTACTTCAGAATAGAGCCGTTGGAGCATTAAATGCCACGAATTTTGCTCTCTCTTTCCTCTATCCTATATATACTTGAAGGGCTGCTTTCATAGCATTCAAGGCTGATATTTATTGAAGTTTAGAGATCAAAGAGAAGCAATTACTTCTCATTCAAAGCTCATTCATTTCTCACTTGAATCTCTCCCTCACTCTTATTTCAAAAGAGAGATTCATTGATTGTGAGCCTTCCAAGCCAAAAGCTTGATCCAAGGCTACCAACATCCTCCTAGGCTTCCATTGCTGATCTACATCTTGGAGCTAGGGTTTGGTGCCTTCATCTTCCCCAAAATGCTCTTTGCCCTATAAATCGTAAGTTTTACTCAAGGCATAGGTTTTGTGGTAAGCATTTCGTATTTCATTTACTTTGAATATTGCAAATGTTTTACTCTCGGTTGTGAGAGTTTGTTTGTGATCCCGGTTTGTGGGAGTCACAATTTTATTTATGTATGATTTGATCTTGTAAAGGTTTCTACAAGTATTTCATAGTGTAAATTTGAGTTAGAAGTTTCTAACTCAAGTATCCGGAGGGGATCCGGGTGTTTGGGACGTAGGATCACCGGGAACAAGTCGGGGAGACTTGGGTGGATCCGAACCCGTTAAATCGATTGTTTGCGATTGCATTTCTTTGTTGTCAATATTTACATTTCCGCATTGTTGGTTGAGTTTGCAAGATAATTAGGAATTATCTTCTTAATTATTTTAAAGTACTATTCACCCCCCTAGTACTTGTGCAGTAGCTACGTAGGGCATTACATTTGGTATCGGAGCCAAGTACCTAGCTATGTCTTCCAACGACAACAAAACCGTACGTCCACCTTCAGACTACAGCACCTTCAGGAACCGTGAAGGAGCTTCTTCGGTGATGGAAGGACACTCCTCGATAAGGCCTCCCTTCTTCAATGGTTCCAATTACGGGTACTGGAAATGCCGGATGGAAACTTTCCTCCGGAGTGCTTCACTATGGAGAGCCACGTTGACGGAGTACGTCGAGCCCGAAGAAGAAGATTTCCCTAAGTGGACTACCGCGGAGGTCGCCGCGGAGGTAAGCAATGCCAAGGCAATGAACGCCTTGCAATGTGCTTTGGAGCCCGAGGACTTCAACAAGATATGCACATGTAAGAGTGCATATCAAATATGGAACTCACTCCTCATCTTGCATGAAGGAACGAGTAGGGTAAGAGACTCCAAACTCGTTATTGTAAATAAAGATTACGAGTTATTTCATATGAACATGGTGAGAAGATGAAGGAGTACTATGCTCGCTTCGTTGACATCACCAACGAATTGGATGCTCTTGGAAAGACCTACAGCCAAAAGGAGAAAGTCTCAAAGATCATTGACAGACTTCCTTCTTGTTGGGAGAAACGTACCTTCGCCATCGAGGAAGGTAACGATATGAGTAAGTATACTGTCATTCAACTAATGGGTACCTTGATGTCTTATGAGGTACGCAAGGATAGCAAACTAAAGTTGCAGGACAAGATGAAGTCTTACTTGAAGCAAGACGAGCCGAAGAAAAAGGCGATTGCGTTCAAGGCCGCTCCATCTACATCCACATCTACCGATGATAAAGACTCGGAAGATGAGTTGGACTTGGAATCCATTGCCCTCATGGCAAAGAAGTTCAACCGATTCTTCCGAAAAGGTAATTTCAAGAACAAATCTAAATTTAGTTCTTCTAACGCCTCCGCTCCTTTGTTTTTCAAATGTAACAAGCCCGGACACATGAAAGCGGATTGTCCTCAAAACAAGCACAAGGAGAAGTGGAAGGCGCCAAAGTTCGACAAGTCAAAGAAGTACAAGAAAGGGTACAAGAAAGGACTTGTCGGGACATTCACCGACTCCGACGAGGACTCCTCAAGTGAAGAGTAGGATGATGAGCAAGTGGAGCAAGCACACATGTGCTTCATGGCTAGAGAGGAACATGATCAAGGATCATCTTCCGATGATAGCGAGGATGAAGACGATGAGGTAACAATGGATGAACTTAGATTAGCTAAAGAGCAAATATGGTCTAAGTATTCTAAATTAGTAAATAGATATACTAAGATAAAAGATGAGTTAGCTAGCATCCAAACCTCTCCTAAACCTATCATCATCATCAACGACACCGTTGTTGAAGATTTGATAAATGAGATTGTAAATCTCAAATCTCAACTTGAGCATGTTCATATTGAGGAATTGGATGAACATGAGATGGCAGATTTGATTTCTCGAAACTCAACTTTGAGTATTGAGAATGAGAATCTCGAGTCTTGTGTTTGTGTACTAACATCGCAAGTATCCACTTTGGATGCTTCTATGCATTCTCTCACCGAGAAGTACGAGTGCACATTAGGCCGAATTAATAAATTCAATAAAGGTAAGGACCATTTGGATATTATCCTAAATGACTTACTTCCAGCCAATCATCACATTGGCTTGGGGTATAAGATGGGAAATTCATCCAAGTCGTCTACTACCTTTGTTAGGCCAACTTCCGATGCCTCAACGAGTGGGAGAAAACACTCTATTGGTAGTTCATCTATCAATGGTGCTTCGACCGTGTACACACCCTCGTTTGGAAAGAAACACACTTTGGGTGGACCTCCAAAGAAAGGTCATGCTTATATGTACACCAATACCATGCCACGTAGGAACACACATCCTACTCCACATGTTCACACATATGATGATTTTTATGCACCACATCCACGGGCACGTGCACACCATGTGAGACACCCTCACACACGTGTTCCTCCACATGCATATGTTCATCCACACCATCATATGAATAATTATCATCATGCACCATTTCATCATGTGCCATATGCCTATCCACGACATGCATCACGTAGAAATCAACAACGTATGCATGCTCCCAATAGGATTAGGGCTCCCAAAATCTTCACTATTTGGAGCCCGAAGAACACAAGCATGCATGAAAAACAAGCTTATATGAATTCTTATTTTATGAATGTCGTGCATAATGATGATTTCATTGGGAAGTCCAAGTCCAATTGGACTTGGCTTCCAAAGGTCTAATCTTTTAGGACCCAATGACATTGGGTACCATGGATTGATATGTTTATCTTTAGGTACTCAAGAAAAAGAAACGGAGCAACAAATCCAAATTTAGCTCCAAGAATAATTGGATACTCGATAGCGGGTGTTCAAAACAAATGACGGGTGATGCTCAATTGCTCTCCGGAGTGGTGCCCATTGCAAATGGAAACCGAGTCGTCTTTGGAGGCAACGAGAGCAGAACTATCATAGGTGTTGGTAAAGTGGGTAATCCTTCTAAACCACTAATAAGTGATGTTTATCTTGTTAAAGGATTAAACCACAATCTTATTTCAATAAGCCAACTTTGTGACAAAGGTTACAAAGTTAGCTTTGCGAAAGGAATGTGCCATATTTTGAAAAAAGATAATAATGATTTATTATTTTCTGCACATGCCATAAGGATATTTATATATTAGATCTTCCAAAATCACATGAACAATGTCTCATTGCCAACACAAGTGAACAACACTTATGGCATCGATGTTTTGGTCATGTGAACTTTGGAACACTCTTTAAACTTTCCAAGTTAAATTCTATTAGAGGCTTCCCTAAGCTTGTCTTTCAAAAGAAAAGCTGGTGTGACTCGTGTCAATGAGGCAAGCTTCCAAAATCGTCATTTAAACCTAAGAAAAGCATTTCATCTAAGCGGCCTCTAGAGCTTTTACATCTAGATCTTTTTGGGCCAACTAGAGTTGCTTCATTAGGAAATGCACGATATGGACTTGTCATCGTTGATGACTTTTCTAGATTTACTTGGGTATTTTCCTTAAGTAATAAAAATGATGCTTTTGAAAACTTCACAATATTTGTTAAGAAAGTTCAAAATCTCATTGGAACCACCATTGTCACTATTCGTAGTGATCATGGAGGGGAATTTGAGAATGAGTCTTTCTCAAAATTTTGGGATGAAGTTGGTATTACTCACACCTTTTCCTTCCCTCGCACACCTCCTCAAAATGGTGTTGTTGAGAGAAAGAATAGGACGCTAGTGGAATGTGCTCGCATTATGCTTGATGATAGCCAACTTGGCCATCAATTTTGGACGGAAGCGGTACATACCGCTTGCTATGTGTTTAATAGGATACTTTTGAGGTCCGGCACCAAACAAACTTGTTATGAATTGTTGTTTGGTAGATTGCCTCAAGTTAAACATTTTCGAGTTTTCGGTGCAAAATGTTTTATTAAAAACACGTATGGTAGTTTGGACAAATTTGATCCAAGATCCGATGAGGGGATATTTGTTGGATATTCCTCCCGTAGCAAAGCCTACCGGATATACAACAAACGAACCTCAACGATCGAGGAATCACTTCATGTTTCATTCAATGAAGGTTTTGTCCTAACTAGAATTACTAATGATGATGACTCCATGGATGTTTTATATGATTCTATTGGTAATTCTAATTCTATTGATTCTAACGTTACTAACCCTACTAATGAATCCTTTAAGAATGTTCCTAGTGATCAGGGAATTCCCAAACTGCTTCATACAGCTCGTGACCATCCTCATGAGCAAGTCATTGGCAACATCCTTGATAGTGTCAAGACGAGATCTCAAGTCAACTACTTCGCTCATTGTGCCTTTGCCTCCTCGATTGACTCAAAGAATATTAACGAAGCTTGCGAAGATAGTGCTTGGATCCTTTCCATGGAGGAGGACGTTAACGCATTCAATTTGAGTGGAATGAAGTTTGTGAGCTTGTTCCATTGCTATCGAAGAACCACACCGTTATAGGAACGAAGTGGATTTTCAAGAACAAGACCGACGAGAACCAAATCGTCGTCCGGAACAAAGCTCGGTTAGTAGCTCAAGGCTACCGGCAAGAGGAAGGTATTGATTTCGAAGAATCCTTTGCTCTGGTAGCTAGATTAAAATCTATTAGATTATTGTTATCTTTTGCATGCCATAAAGATTTTAAACTCTTTCAAATGGATGTAAAAAGTGCGTTTAAAGGAGATGTTGTTGAGGAAGTTTATGTTTCTCAACCTCCGGGTTTTATAAATGAAAAATTTCCAAATCATGTTTTCAAACTTAAGAAAGCACTTTACGGTTTGAGACAAGCTCCTCGAGCTTGGTATGACCGTCTAAAGAATTTTCTTTTGGATTTAGGTTTTAAAATGGGTGAAGTTGATTCTACATTATTTGTTAATTATTCGAATAATGATATTATTTTAGTTCAAATTTATGTTGATGATATCATTTTCGGTGCTACTAACTTCACTCTTTGTGAAGAGTTTTCTAATGTTATGAAGTATCAATTTGAGATGAGCCACATGGGTGAGCTCAAGTATTTCTTAGGTCTCCAAATTCGCCAAATGAACGATGCAATCTTCATCCACCAAACCAAGTACACGGTGGAGTTGCTAAAGAGATTTGGAATGGAGAATGCCTCCGGGAAGAAGACTCCAATGAGCACTACTACACATCTTGATAAAGAGGGCGGAAAAAAGATGTAGACATTCGTCTATATCGAGGTATGATAGGTAGTTTATTATATCTTACTGCTAGTATGCCCGATATTATGTTTGTCGTATGTGTATGTGCTCGTTATCAGTCTCAACCTAAGGAATCTCACTTAGTAGCGGTAAAACGTATTTTCCGTTATTTAAGTTACACTCTCGATTTTGGATTACTTTATCTAAAGTCTAGCACATATGAGTTAATCTCATATAGTGACGCAGATTATGCGGGATGCAAATCCGACAGGAAAAGTACTAGTGGCACTTGCCATTTTATAGGAAATTCTCTCGTCTCTTGGTTTTCCAAGAAGCAGAATTTCGTATCACTTTCAACCATCAGGCAGAATGTATTACTGCCGGTGCTGCGTGTGCTCAGGTTCTTTGGATGAGACACACTCTTAAAGACTTTGGTATAAACTGTGATACGTGCCCTATCATGGTGGACAACCAAAGTGCAATATGTCTCCCTAAGAGTACACTATTCCCGTTCTAAACACATAGATGTTCGACACCATTTCTTAGATGATCATGTTGCTAAAAAGGACATCATTTTAGCGTACGTTGAAACCCAGAAGCAAATCGTCGATATTTTCACGAAACCACTCAAGGAAGACTCCTTTGTGCGGTTGCGTCGAGAATTGGGGATTATGGGTGAATCCGAGATTTAGGATTCATATGTTCTATAATCTTGCATGATATTAAATTTCTTTATATATGCTCATGCTTGAATTTCCCACAGACGGTGCTAGATGTTTCAGAGTGTTTTCTCACTACTAGGCGTTGACCGTGGAGAACCCGGTCAACGTGGTCAAGGGACCCGCTTTGGGTCCCTCGGGGGCTTCGAATCGGTGCAGAAGGGGCGAGGGGAAGCCTCGGCCCTGGTTGAGACGCTCGGCCTCGGACAGACGCGCTCGGCCTCGGCTGGGAGGGGGACGAGGGGTAGCCTCAGTCGCCCGAGTAGATGCACGGCCGTCTGGTGGCGAGGGTGAGTCTCAGACCCGATTAGGACGCTCGGCCTTGGTAGGGCGTGCTCGGCCAAGGAAGGCTGAGGGTGAGGGGAAGCCTCACCGTCCGGTTGATCGAGTGGTCGGAGAGGGGCGAGGGGTAGCCTCGGCCCGTTGGTCTGTTGTTCACCTGCGTAGACGAGAACGCTCGTCAGGGGGGCCGGACCTTGGTTCCGGCCAAATCCCCTCCGATGCCTAAGTCAGATAGAGATCTGAGAAAGGAGGCCCGGCGGAGACGGTCCGATTCGTGAGGAGATCGTGACGGCGTCTCTCGGTGCGAGCGGGGGAGGAAGGAGATGAATTGGGGGAACGAGGTCGTTGATGGAGTACCTTCGGTTTTGTTACCTCAGATGCGGATCTTTTTCTTCGTCGTCTTCCTGGCCCTTTTGTAGAGCCCCGGCGTGATCGCCTCTGACCCACGTCCCACGTCCGCCATTGATTGTGCCCCATCAGTCCCCCCTTGCCGCCACTCTCTTCGCCCTGCCAGCACCTCCCCATTATCGCTCTTTAGTGGTCGCGCGTCCGGGGGAGTGGTTTTCGCAGGAGTGGGCGAGCGACCAACGGGTTATTGGGGCCGGGTCGGATCGGCGTTCAAGAAGGTCCCTTGTAGGGCCTTTGTCGAATGGGCTTTGAGGACGCAGATGGGCTTTTGACCAGCAGTCGGGCTCCTGGGCTCGTGCTTTACGGGTCTCGGCCAAATAGGCGTAACAATTGCCCCCATCGGTCGGGTTGATCGGCCTTGGCCGGTTCGGCTCGGCCGATGTGACCACTGCCGATTGTGACGAGCTCGCCAGTCGATGCCGACTCATTTATTAGTCGTCATCATGAGTTGGCCCGTTCGATGTTTTTAAGGCGCGGGTTCCGAAGCGCCGTCGGCCTTCAGATGCTGCCACGTGTAGCGGCAAGCTTATCCCCGATGCTCGCGTAGTCGCCTTAAATTCGAGAAGCCGAAGGGTTTGTGAGCCGCCATTGGTGGGGTCGATCAGCCTCGGCTCGCTCGGATCACCCGTTATGCCTCCTGGGTTTCCGAGCGGCGCTTCAATCGAGGCGAGGCCATAAATGCATGTCATGTTGAGGCGGATCGATTGGTCTTCAACTGGCGCCAATTTCGGAACGCCGCCGACTCTTCGAGCCTCGCCACGCATTCTTGTCAGGCGCTTCGAATTCTCCCCTGGCGTATAAGATCCCCGGTTGTGTTGATCTCCACTTCTTCTTCGCTCCTCCCGGTATTCAGAGCCTTCAGCAACCCGGAGTTTCCCGTCGCCTTCGCTTCTTTGTCCTCTCCAAAATAGTCGAGAATAGGTAATTCCTCTCTTGCTTTCATCCTATGGCTGCTCTTAGGATAGGCGGTTCTGGCCGGAGGACGAGGGGTCCTCCGGAGTCCGGACGGGGCGAACCCCGGCTAGGGGAGTCTGGTTCCCCCGCCGGGAGTTGTTCTCTTCAAGATAAGGGGAAGGGGAAACTTTTTCCAGACTACGCCCGTGATGACGTGGCGTTGGCTGCCGTACGGCTTAATGTGCCCCCGGTTGTCCTCCGCACGCCGTCGAGGACCCCTCCTTCAGTGGCCGCGGAGATCCGGGAAAAATATCTCTGCTTCCCATACGAGGTTCGGGTTCCATTCGTCGACGAGCGGATTTGCCTCCCGAGGAGCAATGAGGTCGGCGTCTACGTCGAGATGTTCCGCCTGGGTCTTCGCTTCCCGCTCCATCCCTTCTTCATCCAGGTCATGGAACATTTCACAGTGTCCCTGTGTCAGTTCACCCCATGTTCGATCGCGGTATTGACGGGTTTCGTAACGCTCTGCTGTACCCGTGGTCTGGAGCCGACTCTCCCCCTTCTCTTCTACTTTTACCAGGCCCAGACGGTCGGTCCGGGGTCATGGCTGCTACTCCGAGCTCGTTTGAGGAGGGAATGCCTGATCGGGTTACCCCGCTGGTCAGGGGATTGGAACTTGGATTATGTCTTCGTGGTCTTCTTGGGCGAGGCCCAGATTCTGACAAGCTGGGGCAGTTCTGTCCATTCTCGCCCGTCGTTAGTTCTCTCAGACGCCGACCGGGCAGCCGCTGCGCTTCTGTTGGCTCTTCCTTTGGAAACGAAGTCCATTTGGTCTTTGCTGGACGACCTACTCCTGAAGGCCGTCTTGTGGTCTCCGGGTAGGTCGCTTTTTCATCCCCGGATTGCCCTATGACTCATCCTGATTTCGGTCTCCTTTGCAGGGATGGCTGGCCGCGAATTCGTCCGTGACGTTGACGAGCTGATCCATCGTGGAGCCGCTCAGAGCCGAGGTAGTACCTCTGGAAGGGTGCCTCGGAGGACCGTTGAGGAGGAGGTGCGCCGAGCCGAGCCTGCCGTGGGTAAGGTGGTGGCCGCGCCTCCCGCCTCTTCTTCTGGCGATCCCCTTCCGGGGGGTGAGGATGGTGCGAGGCGGAAGCGTTCTCCTCCGGCGCATTCGGAGCTCCACGGTGGAAAGAAGAGGAAGGAGGACGTGGATCCCTCCGGCCCGGCAGGTTCCGCGCTTCCCGTGGTGACCGCCGGGGATCCTTCGATAGCTCCGCCAGCCACCCCCCTCGCAGTGTCTTCGCCCGTATCACTAGGGGTCGGGGCCTTGTTGGCGAGCGACTTGGCTTCGATTGTCGTCCCTGGGAGTTCGATGTTTGCTGACCGAGCAGTGGCCCAGCAGGTTGCCGAGGTCTCCGTCCCTCCCTAGGACCGCAGCCTCCTCAAGAAGATCCCGGCCGACAAGATGTCGGATTCCTGGGTCTGGATCCTCCAACAGGTTCGGTTATCTTGCTATCCTCTCTTTCTCTTTATCCTCTTCTTAGCCCATGTCTCGTCTTTTCAGGGTTCAGCGCTCGCTGTGGAGTTGCAGTGTCGAGCCGTCTGCTTGAGGGAGATGGAGGAGTCTTCCATGAGGGCTCAGGAGCGGGCCGGGGCGGCCGAGGTGGCCATGATGGAGGCCCAGATGGAGTCTCGGCGCCTCGCCCTCCGTGTGGCTGCGTTGGAGGGGCAAGTGGGTGACCTTGAGGGAAAGCTAGGGGATGCTCATCAGTCGGCTGAGGAAGCGGCGGAATCGTTCCGTCTGGAGAGGGAGGAGCTTCAGAGGGAGCTGTCGGACCGGCGTCAGGTAATGCGGCTGGCGGAGGAGGTCGAGAAGGGCGTCGTCGAGACCCTGGGGAAGGAGATCTTCGAGGTTCTCAGGGGGGCCTTCGGTAAGTATATAGACATCATCGCCCCCCGGATCGTCGAAGTCGTCCAGTCTTCCTTCCGGGAATGTGCGGAACGTGTCCGGCAAGCCCCTCCGCCAGTCGAGTCCCCTCGCTCCGAGCAGGGCGAAGTGCCCGAGGATGTGTCCTCCCGAGCTCGGGCTCCTTAAGCAGTCCCTCCCAGCCTTATCCTCAAATTTTTAAGCATCCGCTTCGCTTTGGGCCAGTCTACTTGAAATGGATCCCCGGCCCCCGCCCTCTCCTTCAGCCCCGCGGCCAACAATTGCTGGTTGCATGGCCGCTAGCTTAGGTCACCTACTCTGGGTCTTTTGTCAACCAATTTTGCTTTGTCGGTGTCGATCTGAACTCTGTCATTTGTCGCGAGTAGACTATTTGTAGGGTGTTCCTTTCGCCTTGATCCCCTGTAAATAAGACGCATTTTTGTACTCGGGTTAACTATTATAAATGAAATCGACTTACTTGGAATTTTTGTGTACTTGGCGTTGTTGTCTTGTTCTTGGCTTGGGAATGGACGAAACTGGCGTTGGCTGGGGGTATTCTCCCCAGACTTAGGGGCGCAGGAGTCGGTCAGCGAGGGCGGAGCTTCTCGACTTAGGACCGGTTGGCATCCGTGCCTCCTGGGGAAACTGCCCCCCAGACTTATGAGCGCTGGAGTCGGTCGGCGAGGGCAAAGCTCCTCGGCTTAGGACCGGTCGGTGTCCGTGCCTGCTGGGGGAATTGCCCCCAGTCTTATGAGCGCTGGAGTCGGTCGGCGAGGGCAAAGCTCCTCGGCTTAGGACCAGTCGGCGTCGTGCCTGCTGGGGGAGCCGCCCCCAGACTTATGAGCGCTGGAGTCGGTCGGCGAGGGCAAAGCCCTTCGGCTTAGGACCGGTCGGCGTCCGTGCCCGCCGGGGGAATTGCCCCCAGACTTATGGGCATTGGAGTCGGTCGGCGAGGGCAAAGCTCCTCGGCTCAGGACCGGTCGGCGCCCGTGCCTGCTGGGGGAGCCGCCCCCAGACTTATGAGCTCTGGACTCGGTCGGCGAGGGCCAAGCTCCTCGGCTTAGGACCGGTTGGCGTCCGCGTCTGCTGGGGGAATTGCTCCCAGACTTATGAGTGCCGGAGATAGTCGGTGAGGGCAAAGCTCCTCTTCCTCCTCCAGTGAGGCGGCGGTCCCCGGCCTTTTGCGTTACTGGCGACATGTCAACTCCGTCGGAATTTTAAATAAAGACAATAAAAAGAAGGCGTTTGTACTCTCGCGGGTCCAGTTGGACCGGTACATTTGGAGGAAACGGAAAAGGGGAAATGAGGCTAAACAGAGGGATGTAAAACTAGATATCTCCCTCATACTTAGGCCGCCCCCCGGGGGAAGGATGTTGCCTGCTCACTCTATGATGCGGAGGGGGCCTTGGATGGTGTTGATCTTCTTCCCCTTGTCCGGCTGTGTGGAGGTCCCTTCTCCATGGGCCGGCTCGTCGGCCTGATTCCTGGCGTGCCCTCGGATCATCAGCTTCTCAATGTCCTTCTTCAAATGCCAGCAATCTTCCGTGTCGTGACCATCGTCCTTATGGTACTTACAGTACTTCTCCCTGTTCTTCCCGCCTCTTTTAGCCTTCGGTGGGGGGCGATCAGCTCGCTCTTCCTTCTGTACTTGGGCGAGAATGGCGTCTGGGGTGGTGTCCCTCGTGCTTTCTCCCCGTTGCCTGTTCCTTTGTCTCTTTTCGGTCCGGTATCCTTCGGGGCTTGCTCGTCCGCCGTCGCCACGCTTGGTCCCTCGAGCGGTTTTTCCTGCATCCTCGGCCAAGGCCTCCTCGGTCAGCATAAAGCGCTCGGCCCTTGCCATGATCCCGGGGAGGTCCTTTGGGGGGTCGTTGTGCAGGGACTTCTTGAGGCCCCTGTGGCGAAGCCCTTTCTTAAGAGCCGTCTGGACCACCAGGTCGGGTGGGTTGTTCACGTTTAGCCTTTCCGCATTGAAGCGGCGCATGAACTGTCGGAGTGGCTCGGCCGGGCCTTGTACTATGTTGAACAGATGTTCAGCACCAGGTTTGATCAGCCTCCCCGCCATGAACTGTTTGCAGAACAACTGGGCGAGTTGTTCGAAGCTGTCGATGGAGCGGCCGGGCAGGCTGTGGTACCAGATCCTCGCCGCTCCCCTGAGAGTAGAATAGAAGCCCCGGCAAAGCAGGTCATCGTCAGCTCCCTGGAAGGCCATGTCCCCCTCGTAGTCCATCACGTGGTGCGCCGGGTCTCCTATTCCATCGTACTTTCCCAGCACCGGGATCCGGAATCGGGAGGGGACCCGTGCGTCGGTTATTCTCCGTGACAAGGGGATCGATCTCCGTGGATGCCTCCGGGGATGCGGTACTCGCCTGCCTCTGGATCGACCGGGGGTGGGGGTACCACCGGCGCTAGCGGGGCTGGCTCCGCAGCCTTCGCCACACTGGGGGCCGGGCTATCCCGACGTTCCCGACTCCTCCTGCAGGAGCTCCTGCTCCGCCGCGATCGGTCTCTCGAGTGGTGTCGTTTGCTTCTCCTGCGGCGGGACGACCGCGATCGATGAGACGAGGCCGTCCTTGATTCGCCGTCCGTCCCTTCGGTCTCTCTTCGGCTCCTTTCACGATTGGGTGAGGAGGCGCGTGACCTCGCCTGACGAGAGCCGGACAATGTGAACCGACGCTCCATGTTCGGTTTCCGGGTCCCGTGGTCGTCGACCATGGCGGACCGCAAGTGTGGGGGACCCCCCGCCCATCGATGGCTGTCGTCCAACGTGCCTCCGTTGGGTGGCGCAGGGCCGACGAGCTGCTGCACCGTTGCGACCAATGTCTGGAGGCTCGTGTTGGTCTCCTGAGCTAGGGCGCGGAGCTGTCCCTGCGTGGCCAGTTCTGAGCCGCCGGCTTCTTCGGTGGAGAGGGTGGGGTGGCCGCTGACGGGTGTGTCCTCGGGATTGCCGTTTGTTGTGCCATTCCCCTCCTCTGGGATGGGGGGCATGCGCTTCCTCCCATTGCTGGCTCGTGCCATTGTTGGTGTGGTTTTCTTCTTCGTGGGACGGTTTCTCGTTCCCACAGACGGCGCCAGATGTTTCAGAGTGTTTTCTCACTACTAGGCGTTGACCGTGGAGAACCCGGTCAACGTGGTCAAGGGACCCGCTTTGGGTCCCTCGGGGGCTTCGAATCGGTGCAGAAGGGGCGAGGGGAAGCCTCGGCCCTGGTTGAGACGCTCGGCCTCGGACAGACGCGCTCGGCCTCGGCTGGGAGGGGGACGAGGGGTAGCCTCAGTCGCCCGAGTAGATGCACGGCCGTCTGGTGGCGAGGGTGAGTCTCAGACCCGATTAGGACGCTCGGCCTCGGTAGGGCGTGCTCGGCCAAGGAAGGCTGAGGGTGAGGGGAAGCCTCACCGTCCGGTTGATCGAGTGGTCGGAGAGGGGCGAGGGGTAGCCTCGGCCCGTTGGTCTGTTGTTCACCTGCGTAGACGAGAACGCTCGTCAGGGGGGCCGGACCTTGGTTCCGGCCAAATCCCCTCCGATGCCTAAGTCAGATAGAGATCTGAGAAAGGAGGCCCGGCGGAGACGGTCCGATTCGTGAGGAGATCGTGACGGCGTCTCTCGGCGCGAGCGGGGGAGGAAGGAGATGAATTGGGGGAACGAGGTCGTTGATGGAGTACCTTCGGTTTTGTTACCTCAGATGCGGATCTTTTTCTTCGTCGTCTTCCTGGCCCTTTTATAGAGCCCCGGCGTGATCGCCTCTGACCCACGTCCCACGTCCGCCATTGATTGTGCCCCATCAGTCCCCCCTTGCCGCCACTCTCTCCGCCCTGCCAGCACCTCCCCATTATCGCTCTTTAGTGGTCGCGCGTCCGGGGGAGTGGTTTTCGCAGGAGTGGGCGAGCGACCAACGGGTTATTGGGGCCGGGTCGGATCGGCGTTCGAGAAGGTCCCTTGTAGGGCCTTTGTCGAATGGGCTTTGAGGACGCAGATGGGCTTTTGACCAGCAGTCGGGCTCCTGGGCTCGTGCTTTACGGGTCTCGGCCAAATAAGCGTAACAATGGGTGAATCCGAGATTTAGGATTCATATGTTCTATAATCTTGCATGATATTAAATTTCTTTATATATGCTCATGCTAGATGTGTTGAAATTTTCTGGATTTTTGGTTGAATTTTCGGAATTTATGCTCGAAATATTCATGATCGTCGTATTTAAGATTTTCGATGTTTTATGGGGTGGTATAATTATATATGAGAGTATTTCGATGTTTCGTCCAAGTGCGCGTAGGAGAGAACTCAAAATTTCTGAATTTCAAATTTTTGGACTCTGTTAGTCGGTTCATGTTCACTGACCGACCGACTAGATTCAGTTCTAGTCGGTCAGTGAATGAACACAGACCGACTAACTCATGCCCTAATTTTGGGTTCAGTTACTGTTTGCACTTAGTCGGTTCAACCTCATTGGCCGATCGACTAGATTGTCATCTAGTCGGTCAGCGCTTGAACTGTGACCGACTAATTGCACAGGGACTGTTGCGTCTTTTCTCATTCCGATCGACTTATACCCCCTCCGCACTGACTAGTTCTCTTTCTAGTCGATGCGAAAATCTCCCTCAGCCAAAACCCCTCGACTTCCTCCTCTCCTCCGCCGCTGACTGTCGACTTTTCCGGCCATCTCTGCCTGTGCCGATCATCCCTCTCCTCCTTCCGACCTAGGGTATCTCTCTCTCAGATTTTTTAGGGTTTGATCTCTGCTTATTTTAGTTCTATTTCGTTTTTCAATTGAACTAGGGTTTCGACCTAGGTTAGCTTCTTCCGATTATGTGTCGATCTCGTTTGTTTGCGCGTGTCTCGTCTCGATTATGGAGAATACATGTATCCCAATCGAACCCTCGCGATCGTCACCCATGACCGTCGAATCTCCATCTACGGACCCCCCCACAACCCAAACACCGATCAAAATCGACCCATCCATCGTCTTCTTTGCCTCCTCTTAAGAAGAAGAGGACGACGACCGCTAAGCCTAGATCTCAACCCAAGCCTTGGAAACAGCCCGTGTCCCCAGCTTCATTCCATGCACCCACTCCTCCTGCTGATTCTGACTCCGACACGGAATATATTCCGGAGACCAAGCATACCACTCGGGATCCTACTCCTCCACCTCGATCTAGCACTCGTCGGCCTAAGGGGAATGATCCCATGGAAGTAGTCCAACATTATTTCACTAAAGATCGATAGAGACTAACCAAGTTCAAGCTAATGGGGTTGACAGTTGACCATACCCTAGGCTTGACTAAATGACATAGTTTTGACGAAAAGATTGTAACTGTGGTGTTCATCACGGACACAGTCAGGGTGGTCCCGACAATACTCATGTCAATGAGTTAACCACATAAGTAGATACCGAAACAGGGACGTACCTTCTGCTCGTGGTCTCTGCCGTCTGGGGTTTAGAGCCCCACTTGTAGTAGGGTCAGTCTGTAGGGTCTCACACAGAGTGAGACCTTTGTCAAGTAATCGGTAGAAATTAGGGAGAATATGCATTTGATGTCAGGGATAGAAAACTGCAAAGAGTTTGCAGTTAGCTCCTGCATTCGGGATAAATGATCCTGAGTGCAAGTGGGAGATGTTGGGGGATGTATGACCTCAGTTCATTTGTATTTGATGCAAATGGATTTTATAAGTCGCAAAGAGTTTGCGATATAAGTTTAGAACAGTAAAGATGTGGAATTTTGCACATGATGTAAAAGAGAAATAAATGTGTTGAAATGGTTAACTGGATGACGGGATCGTCCCGCTAAATGCAGGTTCAAACCACGTCAAAAATAGACTCTAAACATTCGAAATATAGCCAAAACCATGAATTTAGCCCAAGTTAGGCGGGTCGGGTTCTAACTAGAAGGGCACCTCGAACCGCCTGGCAAGCGGGTGACTGCACCTACAAGGCAGGAGGGTGCACACACGTGCTAAAGGAGCGGGCACCTGCACCCGTAGGCAGCGGGCGGAGGCCCACTCGCTCGCGCCAGCGCGGGCGCATGCACAACACGTGCCCAGCATAGGCACGTGTTGGGTGCGTGCCTTGCTGGTGTGTGCTAGCTAGGTGGGGCCCACGCCATGCGACCCATGCTTGGGATGTGAACCCTAGCTGGAATGGCGGCTGCATTTTTGCGAAATGCATGGTTTTGGGCTATCTTTGGACCCTTGTTTAAAGGGTCAAACAGACTCGAATGGAGTGCCGTTTCTTCCTACGTGTTCACAATTTAACCCTCTTTGTTTTGATAAGTTGTATCACTTGGGAAGCTCAACAGGGAGGGAGGAAAAATTCGCTAAACTTTGGCCTTTGTGAAAGGCAAACTTTAGTTAATTTTTTCTCTAAAATTTTTTAGTCCCACATCGGATATGAGAAGAGAGGAGAGGCCAGCTACCTATATAAATAGGGGCCTACTGCCCTCCTTGAAACTCGTCCCAAGCTCTAGATCTGAGTAGCTCCATTAAACTTGAGCAAGCTCGGATCTTAGCTTAAATTAAATATTCTCTTTCTCCCTAAATTTCTTCCTTACTCATGTTCGGTCTCTAGCAAAGCTACGAAGGAGACCAGATCGGATTCAAAATCTTGACAGAGGATCCACTCAAGGTGAAATCTTCTTCGATGCATGGATGGCTCAGCGATAAGGGTGTTGCTCCCCTCGGTGCGGTTCTGGAAGCGGTTCGACTTGGGACGAGGTGCTGCTCGGGACGTGGTTCAACATGGGAGAAGCGGCATGGGGCCAAAGAAATGTCGCTGAAAATGACGCTTCGCAATCTACGAAAACGAAGTGAAAGGTATATAGTTTAAATTAAAAATGCATTTATAAATTGCAAATGTTAAATATATATATATCCTTAGGGGTTAGTCGGACCCAACACCGGGATATTCGGCTTGTGGTTGTTCCCTTTAGGGCGTTGATTTAAAATTGTTTTAAGTGGATTTTTTCCGCTGCTGTTTTGATAACTTCGTACGAACGACTTAGGCCCGAGTTGTATTTATGGCCCTAAGGACCCAGAAAACCCAACAGGAAATACTAAAAGACAACATGAAATTATGAGCCTAATGCCATGCACGAAAATTACATTTAAAATTCATAAGTTTATGCTTCTTGGCGATCTCCCCAATGAATTCAGATTTAATGTGGTTGTTGCACTTGACTCTTCAGCTCACCCCATGAATTCAGATTTATTGGATGCAAATGACTCTTGATCTTCCCCCATGAATTCAGAATTATTGTTGCACATGAACCTTGATCTTCCCCATGAATGCATTCAGAATTATGGCCACATGCCTCTTGATCTTCCACCATGAATGCATTCAAAATTATGGCCTTAATTCCTTGGGCTTGGATTAGCAAGATTAAGGCCTCTTTGTGAGCATAACTTTCTTGGGCCAGCAATGCTTCTACTTGGGCACCAATTACATTTTGCATTATTTTTAGCATTCCTCTTGTTATTGGACCTTCACTTAGAATATGGTCTTCATTTTGTAAGTTGATGGGCTGGGTCACATCATCTTCCCCTCTTGAAAAGGAGTCGTCCTCTACTCTTCAACATCTGCACCAAAATAAGGAGAGATGTCAAAAACATTAAAAGTAGCCCTCACGCCATACTCATAAGTTAGCAGAAGTTTGTAAGCATTCTCTTGAGCTTCTCCCCACTTGAATC
Source organism: Scilla litardierei (assembly GCA_030789695.1). NCBI lineage: Eukaryota > Viridiplantae > Streptophyta > Magnoliopsida > Asparagales > Asparagaceae > Scilla > Scilla litardierei. Next base: position 6,433 of record JAULAV010001601.1, on the reverse strand, counting down.
GAACATCCTTCTTATCCAGTTCATTCAATGGTTTCGTTGGTGTGCTAAAATTCTTCACAAAAAAGCTTGTAAGTCCATGAAAACTCTTGACTTGTCCAACAGTGGTAAGGGTTGTCTAATCTTGGATTGCTTTAATCTTCTCTTCATCCGTTGTAATACCTGTAATACTAACAACAAAGCCAAGAAAAAAAATTTTATCTGTGCAAAATCATACTTTTTTAAATGGCCAAACAATTTCACCTTTCTTAGAACCTCGTCTAAAGTGATCCATGATCACTCCGTATTTTACACCTTTTTTCCGCATGATTACGTGCCATTTAGATCGCTCAAATCACGTTTTTCACGATTTATCGACAATATTGCGATACTTTTCACGATTTGTTGTTTTTGTCGTATTTCAGGAGATTTGGAGCGATTTGGAGTGATTCCAAGATACACCTACTCCGGAGTGTCACCGAAGACTTCCCTGAGGGGTATTTTCAGATCGGAGAGGAGCGGAAGAAGAAAGAACGTCGTAGGAGCGACGAGGAGGCAAAAACACTCAGAATGGGCATTTTTAGTGTCTCACTCGGCCGAGTGAAGGAGTCACTCGGCCGACCAGCGAGACCCCGCTTGGCCGACCAGATCGGACACGCTCCAAGTGTGCACTCGGCCGAGCATCAGAAGCCACATCGGCCGAGTGACGAAACCCCGTCCGCCCGAGTGGCACTCAGACGACGCCCATCAAAAACTCCCAACTTACTGTTTTTCGTCAGTCTGAGCATCAGAAGACCCACTCGGCCGAGTGGCAATTGCCGACCGCCCGAGTGAAGAGAAGCCCATCGGCCAAGTGACGACAACTCACTCGGTCGAGTGACCCCCGAAGTGAAGACCCCTAGACCCCAGACTTACTGGAAATTCTCAGGGTCTCTCACTCGGCCGAGCGACTTTTGTCACTCGGCCGAGTGAGCCGCGCTGCCTGTAGCGTAAATTGCGATTTTCAGGCTGCGCAGGGGCATTTTAGTCACGGATTTTTGGGCAGTTTTGAGGGGTATTTAACCCCTGATTCTAACCTAGGTTAGGGAGCTTTTTCCTTGCTTTTTGGCAGCCTTTTAGATAAAACTTTTTAGCTTTTGATTCTTGTGATTGGAGAGGAGAGAAAAGGTTTATTTTGTTGGATTCTTGGAGAACTCTATTGGTTTGTCTCCCTCTTCATTAAAAATCTTATTTTTATTGCTTATTTAAATATTGCTATGAATTCTATTGCTATTTCAATTGATTATTCTTCTATTTGTGAAATGATTTGTGAGTAGTCCTAACGTCTTAGGGCGTGGGGATGAACCCTACGAGCCCAATTTCCGATTTGTGATGATTTGGTAGAACTATTGCTAGAATTGCTATTAGGGTTAGTTTGGGATCGATATATTACGGATAGCTAGGTGTTCATATCGATTGGGATTTGCAAGAGATTGGATCCCAATTCGATAGGAAACCCTAGAAATCCGAATTTGGTTGAAATTGAGTTTCCGTAGTATCGGTTTGCAAGAGATTGGACCGATACTAGGGTCCTCGGTTGCAATTTCATACCGATACCCGTTTGCAAGAGATTGGACGGGTAGGAACTATCCCAACCTAGGTCGCGGCACGAGTTTGCACGAGAGTGGGCTCGTGACGCAATTGAATGATGATGTTGATCCTAATGCTAGCTTGCCTGGGCTAGGGTTTGCAAGAGATTGGGCCTGAGCCTAGGTTTGCTATAGACCGGCAACAGCGCGAGAGCGTGAGCTAGGTTTTACATTCAGTTGCAACTAGTTCATCCGAGATTCTACCCTAGTAATTGTTATACCAATGAATCACATTGACGAGATGCGGTGAGTAGCGGGGATTCCCTATTCCCTAGGCGTCTTTATTTGATTTTATATCTCCATACTTTGTCTGACGATTGTGACAGGATCACCGAAAGGCAAATTCCCTCTTTTCTGCCCTTATAGCCAGGTTGTTCGGAGAAGGCACTGTCATACGTCCTCCCAGTGTTCGATACCCGCTCGCCGCTACACCGTGCGCTTGCGGTAAAACTACACGGTCGCTCTTTTGGGTGTACGCCCGGGGCCGATCAATCCATGTGTTCATCTAATGTTCTGATATACACAAAAATATCATCAAAGTAAACTACTAGAAAGTTACCAATGTAATCATGATAAACATGATTCATTAATCTTATGAATGTGCAAGGTGCATTAGCTAACCCAAAAAGTATAATTAACCATTCATACAATCCATGTTTAGTCTTAAATGACGTTTTACATTCATCTCCTTCTTTCATTCTTATTTGATGATAACCACTTTTTAAGTCAATTTTAGAGAAAATAGTTGAACTAGATAATTCATCTAGCATATCATCTAACCAAGGAATATGATGACGATATCTTACCGTGATGTTGTTAATGGCTCTGCAACCAATGCACATTCTTCATGTACCATCTTTCTTGGGTACAAGAAATACTGAAACTGCACACAGACTGAGCCTCTATCTCACGTATCCTTTGCTCATTAACTCTTGAACTTGCCTTTGAATCTCCTTAGTATCTTCAGGATTAGTGCGATATGCTGGACAATTAGGCAAAGATGCTTCATGAATAAGATCAATTTGATGTGTTATGCCTATAATTGGCGACAGACCTGGTGGTATCTCATCAGAAAAGACATCTTTATATTCCTGCAAAAGAGATAAAACAACACTAGGCAAAGCAGAGGTTAAATTGTTAGTATTCAACATCACCACTTTGCACACAAATAGTAGGATGTTTTGTTGAGAAAACAAGGCTTGCTTAATCTCACTTCTTTTTTGCCACTAGAAAACTCTTCTCTCCTTTTTCTGTTTTCTCTCCTTTTCTTTTTGAATTTTCTCTCAGTTTACTTTCTTTTTCTTCACTCAAATCTCTCATCTTTTTCTCACTCTCATTTTTACTCGCTTGTTGTTGAAGCATTTTTCCTCTCTCACTTTCTCTTTTCTTTTCTCTCTTTATTTGATCTTACAGTATTTGTTTTGGGGACAATGGAAGGAGAGTTATTGGCTCCCCTCGAAGTACAAAAGAATAATGGTTTTAGTAACCGTCATGTGTTACCCGATGATCAAACTGTCACGGTCTACCCAACAAGAGATGACATGCTTTCATGGGAACAACGTCACAAATTATTTCATCTCTATATTTGCCAATAGAAAATAGGAATGTGACTTTTTTTGTTACCTTCAACTCTCCACATTTGTTGAGCCATTGTAGCTTGTAGGGTTGTCGATACTTGAAGGTCGGAAGACTCAACTTCTCCACTAATTCAGCACTTGCTACATTATTGCAACTCCTCCATCTAAGATTACATTGCATACTTTCCCTTGGACTAGGCAGCGTGTGTGGAACAAGTTCTCTTTGGTTGTTCTCTTCCTCCTTCATTTGAATGCTAAGTGCTCTTCTAGTCACAAGAAATTCTCCTTCGGCAGCAATTTCTCCGTCATCATCTTCAAGCAGCATCTTATCTTCTTCATCAGATTCTTCTTCTTCAGTCTCACAGTCACCATGGTTATTGATGATCATGGTGCACTTGTTAGGGCACTCGCTGGAAATGTGTTCTCTCCCTTGGCATTTGAAGCATCTTATGTCACGGCTTCTAGAAGTATTTTCTTCAGTTTGCTTCTTCTTTGGAATATCAACCGTCTTCTCAACTTTCTTTGAAGTATTCTCCTTCGAACTAGATGGATTATCTCTCTTTGAACTGGTCTTCAAAGGGTTAAAAGAATTAGAGCCCTTCCTTGCAGTATTTCTCCTCTTCAGTTGTTGTTCTACATTGCTGGCTTGGTGGACCATCTCCTGAAGCTTTACATAGTGATACATCTCCATAACATCAGCAATATCAGGATTAAGGCCTCGCAAGAAACAATCCATTGTTGCTTCTCTGTCCTCCATCATTTTTACTCGAATCATGGCAATCTTTATCTCTTTGTGATACTCATCTATACTATTAGAGCCTTGATTGAGTCGTTGCAGTTGGCGATGAAGTTCCCTATGGTAACAAGATGGAATAAACCTCCTCTCATGGTTGATTTCATTTTCTCCAAGTACTAATAGGACGTTCTCCATAACGTTCTTTTTCCTTTTGCACCTGATCCCACCATACAAGAACATAATCAGTAAACTCAAGGCTGCAAGTTTCACCTTGTTACCTTTAGAGTAGTCATGGCAAGAGAAAATTTGCTCAACACGCATGTCCCACTCCAAATATGCATCTGGATCATTTTTGCCTTGAAAAGAAGGTACTTTGATTTTAATTCCACCAATGTTGTCTCCTCAGTTTCTATGTCTCATTTGTTCATCACGATGAAATATCCTTCTTCTTGGCTGGTGATCTTCAAATTCATCCCCATCAATTTGGCTCTCTGTATATCCATGAGGTTGTTCTTGATTGTTTGGAGGATTTTATTGTGTAGAAGCTTGATTCTCCATTTGATCTAATCATTCATGGATTCGTTCTAGCTTTCTGTAAAACAATCTCATGGCTCACCAATGCTTGCATTTGAAAAGATTTTTCTCCGTGTTGTGTAGTATCTTCTGCATTTTCCTACCATATTAGTGAAAGAGAAAAAATATACACTCTTGATAATCTCACCAACTTACAATTCCCTCAGAATCTGTCCTTAGCTCGTATGCAACCCAAATCCTTGTTGAGTAGTCCCATAATGCCAATTACTCACTTCAACCAAGTATGAAGTGGTGGTTGGTAAAATTGTGAATAATAGAAGGGTTAGGCCTGAAGTATGATTTGGTCTAGCATAGGAGTTCAATGAAAAGAAGGAAATTTCTTAGTAGTGCAAGACAAAAATGCAACAATAAGAGCTATTATTTGTAAGATAATAGAATGTAAGAAATAAATTGAGGGACCATTGCTTTTTTCATTTTTTGCCAAGCTTTACTTTTTTCTTTTGTTTTTTCGGATTTTTTTCTTTGTTTTTCGCTTTTTTTTTCATTTTTGTGTGCTTTACTTGTATAAAAACAACAACAAACAAATTTGACTTTTGAATGATATAGAACAATAGCTCTCTAAAACAGGAAATGAAACAGAAGTCTTACACGCTAAAGATAAAAAATCAAGGTGATAAGGAATTATTTTGAGGTTTTGGAGGAGTTTCTTTTTTTTGCAGAAATAGAGGTTATGAAAAAATTTGATACAGAATTTTTTTTGAAGCAATGAAATGATTGAAAGAAACCTACCGTGTCAACCTGGGTCTCTGATACCAAATGATGTGAAACCAGAGGGGTGGCCCTATCTCCACATCATAGGTTATTCAGGGAACTCAAAATAAAATTAAAAAGAAGGATATGAGCACACACTCCAGCCTTAGAGAAAGGAAAATGAGAGTAATAAGCTCTAAATAAAGATGGTTCACTGACTTGACAAATGCAAATAGCTTACCAACATTATAAGAACACGATCTGCTACTTAGACCACTTACCGAACCAAAACACGAGTTTAACCAATCCACACAGCAACACACTTGGGTTGAAGCACAAAGTACGGGCTTTTGCAAATTTGGATCACCAATCTTAAAAGGAAGATTGATAAGGCAAGGTTTCACAAGAGCTAAAGAAGATATAAAAACTCTCACAATTTGAGAAGAACACTCAATTCCGAATTGATAATCTGATTGATTAATGCTTGTTACAAAGGATTACATTCTCTATTTATAGGTAGAGCTTGGAAACTTAAAAGACTCTCTAATTAAGGACTACTAATGGATTTTGGTAGCCCATTAGTCATCATAATGATCTGGAATAAGTAAAAGACATAAATGTGACCTTGGAAAGACCAAAAGACAAACTGAAATTATAAGACTAATGCCATGCATGAAAATTACATGTAAAATTCATACGTTTATGCTTCTTGGCTCTAGATCTCCCTAATGAATTCAGATTTAATGGTGGTTGTTGCACTTAACTCTTTAGCTTCCCACATGAATATAGATTTATTGGATGCAAATGACTCTTGATCTTTCCCCATGAATTTGGAATTATCGTAGCACATGAATCTTGATCTTTCCCCAAGAATGCATTCAGATTTATGTCCACATGACTCTTGATCTTCCCTCATGAATGCATTCAGAATTATGGCCTTAATTTCTTGGGCTTTGGATTAGCAAGACTAAGGCCTCTTTGTGAGCACAACTTTCATGGGCTAGCAATGCTTCTACTTGGGCTCCAATTGCATTTTACATTCTTTTTAGCATTCCTCTTGATGTGAAACCCCCATGAATGACGAGACCCGACAACAAAGAGGAACCCAAGATCGTTCTTTAATCATAATTTGATGGAGACCTCGACTCGTTACACGACAAAAGCAGGAACCTCGGTATAGATGACCTCGACCTGTTGCTTATTGCGAACAAGAACCTCGTTTTAAGGAAGAC
>JAULAV010001600.1:0-27664 GCA_030789695.1 Scilla litardierei | reverse complement strand
AGAGTCATATCTTTCATAAAATATAGAAAATAGCCCGGAGCTCTGAAAAATCCGTAAAAATGTCAGTTGGAACCGGGAGATTGCCATCTTCAGCTGAAAAATTAGGACAAAAATCATATTATTTAATTAAAAATACATATCTTGCTTAAAATGTAGAAAAATAGTCTGAAGCAAAGAAATGTCTATAAAATGTCTGTTGGAAAGGGTAGAATGCCATCTTCAGCTGAAAAATAAGAGAACAAAAATATAGGATATAAAAAATCATCTCATTTAATAAAAAGATACATATCTTCCATAAAATGTAGAAAATAGCACTGAGCTCAGAAAATCCGCAAAAATATCAGTTGGAACCGGGAGATTGCCATCTTCAACAGAAAAAATAAGAGAAGGTAAAATTAGGCCAAAAATCAAATCATTTAATAAAAAGATCCTAATCTTCCAGAAAATTAGAAAATTGTCCCGAGTTCAGATTTATTTGCAAAAATATCCGTTGGAATCGAAAGATCGCCATCTTCAGCTGAAAAATAAGAGAAGACAACATTTGACCAAAAATCATATAATTTAATAAAAAGATCGCTAACTTCCCGAAAATGTAGAAATATCCTTGAGCTAAGAAAAATCCATAAAATTGTCTGTTGGAACTGGGATATCTCCTTCTTCAGCTGAAAAATAAGAGAAGACAAAATTATGATATAAAAATCATATCATATAATATAAAGATCTATTCTTATAAATAATGTAGAAAATAGCCCGGAGCTCAAAAAAATCCGCACAAATGTAAATTGGAATAGAGAGATCACCATCTTCGGCTGAAAAAAGAGAAGACAAAATTGGGGTCAAAAATCATATCATTTATTTAAAATATCCATATCTTCCAGAAAAGGTAGAAAAATAGTCCCAAGCTAAGAAAAATTTTCAAAAATGACTGTTGGAACGGGTAGATTGATATCCTCAATGGAAAAAAAAATAAGAGAAGACATTTATGCTATAAAAATCATATCATTTAATAAAAAGATCCTTTTCTTTCATAAAATATAGAAAATTACATCGAGCTCTTATAAATCCGTCAAAATGTCCATTGGAAGCGGGAGATCGCCATTTTAAACTGAATATAAGAGAAGACAAAATTAGGCCAAAACCCATATCATTTAATAAAATGATACATATATTCCAAAAATTTTAGAAAATAGCTTCGAGGTCAAATAATTCGCAAAAATGTCTGTTGGAACCGGGAGATCGTCATCTTCAACTGAAAAATAAGAGAAGACAAAATTAGACCATAAAAATCGTATCCTTTAATATAAAGATCCATATCTTCCAGAATATGTAGAAAATAGCATGGAGCTCAGAAAAATCCGCAAAAATTTTCATTGGAACCGAGAGATCGTTATCTTCAACTAAAATAAATAAGAGAAGACAAACGTAGACTATAAAAATCATATCTTTTAAAAAAGTTCTAATAAATATTCATGTTATACAAAAATATAGAAAATATCCCGTTGCTCAAAATAAATCCGCACAAATATCTATTGGAAACGGGAGATCGCCATCTTTAAAGTAAAAAAGAGAAGACAAAATTAGGCTAAAAATCATATCATTTCATAGAAAGAAACATATCTTCCAGAAAATGTAGAAAAATAGTCTTGAGCTAAGAAAAATATGCAAAATTTCCCGTTGGAACCGGAAGATCGCCATCTTCAACTGAAAAATAAGAGAAGACTAACGTAGGCTATAAAAATCATGTTATTTAATAAAAAGTTCTATATCTTCCATAAAATGTAGAAAATAGCACCAAGTTCAAATATAATACGCTAAAATATCCGTTGGAACCGGGAGATTGCAATCTTCAGCTTAAAAAAATAAGAGACGACAAAATTAGGCAATAAAAATCATATCATTTAATAAAAAGAGACATAATTTCTCGAAAATATAGAAAAATAGCCCATCGCTCAAAAAAAACGGCAAAAATGTCCGTTGGAACCTAAGGATCGCCATCTTCAACTGAATAATAAGAGAATATAAAACTCTGTTATAAAAATTATATCATTTAATATAAAGATTCATATCAAACAGAAAATTTAGAAAATAACTCGGAGCTCAGAAAAATCTGAAAAAAAGTCTGTTGGATCTTGGAGATCACTATCTTCAACGAAAAAAAATAAAAGAAGACAAAATTAGGCCTAAAATTGTATCATTTAATAAAAAGATACTTATCTGCCATAAAATGTAGAAAATAGCGCCGAGATCAGAAAAATCAACAAATATGTCCGTTGGAATCTGGAGATCGCCATGATCAACTTAAAATATGAGAAGACAAAATTAGGCTATAAAAATCTTTTCATTTAATAATGAGATTCACATCTTTAATATAATAAAGAAAATAGCCTAGCGCATAGAAAAATTCGCAAAAATATCTGTTGGAACTAGAAGATCTCCATCTTCAACTAAAAATAAGAGAAGAAAAATTAGTATATAAAAATCATTCATTTAGTATAAAGATTCTTATCTTTGAGAAAGTGTAAAAAATAACCCCGAGCTCAGAAAAACCCATAAAAATGTCCGTTGGAACTGGGAGATCGCCATCATCAACTAAAAAAAATAAGAGAATATAAAATTAGGCTAAAAATCATATCATTTAATAAAAAGATCGCCATCTTTAACGGGAAAATAAGAGAAGACAAATTTAGGCTATAAAAATCATTTCATTTAATAAAAAGATCCATGTCTTTCATAAAATATAGAAAATAGCACCCAGCTCAAAAATGATATATAAAAATCTTATCAGTTGAAGATGGGGGTATCTCGATAATAGCTCTAAAGCTCTCATTTTATCAAGCCCTAAAATTCCAACCTCATTTTCTCTTGCTCCCAACATAGAATCAAAGTTGATATTCTCTAGGCATTTGGTGGTGACAAGAGAAATGGCTTAACTCTTTTCTTGGAAGAGATCAATACTCACATCACTTTGCTCCTTCAAGTTCTACTTCAAGGCATATGTGATGTGTAAGTGTATTTCAAAATTTCATAACTTTTGTTATTTGGTTTTACTCTCGGTTGTGAGAGTGGTTTGCTTGATCCCAAGTTGTGAGATTCAAGGACATCAAATAGTATTGATTACACTTATAGGGTTGCTACAAGTGGGTTGAAAGGAAACCTCAAGTTAGGGTTCTAACTTCAGTATCCGGGTGGTATCCCAGGTGGAAGGAACGTAGGATTACCGGGAACAAGTTGGGTTTGACTTGGGTAATCCAAACCCTTAAAACATCTTTGTGTTAGCATTGATTATTTGTTGTTTCGTTTAAGTCCACATCTTTGTTGGATTACAATTTTAATTAGGCGTAATTTCTTAGTTAATTGTTTAAACAATATTCAACCCACCTTTCTAGTGTTTTTCTCATAGCCAGGGTCCTTACAATTTGGCCGCTTTTTAAACCATAACACCTGCAAAATCTGTGCAGGTCCCGTAAATAATTAACTGCGGTAATTGCTTGCGTTTTGAACCAATAAGTGGATTCTTATAGTTTTCCCATGGAAATCGATGGTGATGCACTATCAATGTCGTAGGAAACGATATTTTGATCGTTTGATGACTGTATTTGCTGATAACTAGGGCTACCAGAAATAGTAAAATGCTTCAACCGGTTATTCACAGGAAACGTAAGGTTATACTAATCGAAATCTCATGGAAAATCAAGGAAACTACCACCACTTCACATAGAAACCACGGATGCTCCTCATTTGGCCTTTTAAAACCCAAAATACCAGCGAAATCCGTGTGAGTCGCAGAAATTGTTAACCGTGGAAATTGCTTGTGTATTGAACCCGTGAGTGGATTCATATAGTTGTTCTATGGAAAGGAATGGTGATGCATTATCGATGTCGTAGGAACCAAGATTTCAATCGTTTGATGTCTGGATTGACTGATTGTTGGGGCTGCCAGAAATAGTAAAATGCTTCAACCCTGCTATTCACAGCATCCACGTGTTTATCTCAATCGAAATCTCATGAGAAATTATGAAAATTACCTACTCTTCACATAGAAACCATGGACACTACCCATTTGGCTTCTTTTTTAACCCAGAACGCTAGCAAAATCCGTACGAGTCCCAGAAATGGTTAACCATGGCAATTGATTTAGTATTGAACCCGGGCATCGATTCTTATAATTTTCCAATGGAAAGCGATAGTGATGCACTATCGATATCATATGAGCCAAGATTTCGATCGTTTGATTGGATTGGCCCATATCTAAGACAGTCAGAAATAATAAAATGCTTCAATCCTGCTATTCGCAGCAACCGTGGGGTTATCTCAATTGAAATCTCATGGAAAATCATGAAAACTACCTCCTCTTCATATAGAATCCCTGGACGCTCCTCATTTGGCCTCTTTTTTTACCCAAAACGACTACGAAATTCGTATAAGCCCCTGAAATCGTTAACCGTGGCAATTGCTTGTGCATTGAAACTGATGGTGATGGTGATGGTGATGGTAATTTGGCCTCATATAGTTTTTACATGGAAAGTGATAGTGATGCAAGATGTCGTAGGAGCCAAGATTCTGTCGTATGATGCTCGGATTGGCCGATAGCTGGGGCTACCAGAAATAATAAAATGTTTCAACCCCCTTATTTGTAGCAACCGCGGGATTATCCTAATTGAGATCTCATGGAAAATCATGGAAACTAATATCTCTTCACATAGAAACCACAGACGCTCCTTATTTAGCCTCTTTTTTTACCGAAAACGCTTATGAAATCTGTGCGATTCCCAAAAATCATTAACCGTGGAAATTCCTTCTGTATTTAACCAGTGAGTGTATTCATATACTTTTCCCATGGAGAGCGATGGTGATGCACTATCGATTACGTAGGAGCCAAGATTTCGGTTGTTTGATGCCTTGATCGGTCGATTGCTGGGGGCTGCCATAAATAGTAAAATGCTTCAACCCTACTATTCGCATCACCATGTGTTTATCCCAATCGAAATCTCATGAAAAATCATGGAAACTACCTTCTCTTTACATAGAAACCAAGGACGCTCCTCATTTGGCCCCTTTTAAAAACCAAAATGCTTGCAAAATCTGTGCAAGTTCCAAAAATCATTAACCGTGGCAATTCCTTCAGTATTGAATCCATTAGTGGATTCATATAGTTTTCCCATGGAGAGCGATGGTGATGCACTATCAATGTTGTAAGAGACAAGATTTCGGTAGTTTGTTGCCCATATATGCCAATAGCTATGCTGCCAGAAATAATAAAATGCTTCAAAGCCGCTATTCATAGCAACCATAGTGTTATACCAATCAAAATCTCATGGAAAATCATGTAAACTAAATCCTCTTCATATAGAAACCACAGACGCTCCTCATTTGGCCTCTTATTCTCCACAACGTCTACGAAATCTGTGCAAGTCCCAGAAATCATTAAGGGTAGCAATTGCTTGTGCATTGAATCCGTGAGTGGAATCTTATATTTGGAAAGCGATGGTGATGCACTATTAATGTCGTAGGAGCCATAATTTCGGTCGTTTGATGCCCGTACTGGTCGATTACTAGAGCTGCCAGAAATAGTTAAATGCTTCAACGCCCCTATTTGCAGCAATTGTGGGTTACACCAATCAAAATCTAAATGGAAATTATAGAAACTACCTACTCTTCACACAGAAATCACGGACGCTCCTCATTTGGCCTCTTTTTTAACCCAAAATGTCTGGAAAATCCGTGCGAGTCTCAGAAATCGTTAAGCATGGCAATTGCATGTGTATTGTCCCCGTTTGTGAATTCTTATTGTTTTTCCAAGGAAAGAGATTGTTATCCACTATCGATGTCGTAGGAGCCACGATTTTGGCTCTTTGATGCTCGGATTGGCCGATAGTTGGGTCTGTCAGAAATAATAAAATGCTTCAACCCCGCTATTTGCAGCAACCGTGGGGTTACCCAATCGAAATCTCATGGGAAATCGTTGAAACTACGTCATCTTCACATAGAAACCATGAACACTCCTTATTTGGCCTCTTTTTAAATCCAAAATGCCTGCAAAATCCCTCTGAGTCCAAGAAATCCTTAACCACGACAATTCCTTGTGTATTGAACCCATGAGTGCCTTCATATAGTTTTCCCATGGAAATCGATGGTGATGCACGATCGATGTTGTAGGAGCCAAGAATTCGGTCGTTTGATGCCCGGATTGGCCGATAACTGGGGCTGACACTAATAGTAAAATGCTTCAACCCCGCTATTCGTAGCAATCGTGGGGTTATCCCAATCAAAATATCATGTGAAATCATGGAAACTATCTCCTCTTCATATAGAAACCACGGACGCCCTAATTTGGCCTCTTTTTACCCAAAACGCATGCGAAACCATGCGAGTCCCAAAAATCGTTAACCGTGGCAATTGCTTGCTTATTGAACCAGTGAGCAAATTCTTATAATTTTTCCATAGAAAGAGATGGTGATGCACTATCGGTGTCATAGGAGCCAAGATTTCGATCGTATGATATCTTGATTGGCCTTAGCTGAGGCTGCCAGAAATAGGAAAAATGCTTCAACCCTGATATTCGCAGCAACCTTGTGGTTATACCAATCGAAATTTCATAGGAAGTCATGGAAACTACCTCATATTCACATAGAAGCCATGGACGCTCCTCATTTGACCCTTATTTCCTTACAATGCATGTGAAATCTGTGCAAGCCTCAGAAATCGTTAACTGTGGAAATTTCTAGTGTATTGTACCAATGAGCGGATTTTTATTGTTTTCACATGGAAAGTAATGGTAATGCTATATTGATTTTGTCTGAGTCAAGATTTCGGTCGTTTGATGCCCGGATTGGCCGATAGTTGGGGCTGTCAGAATTAGTAAACTGATTCAACCCCAATATCGCTGCAACCGTGTGGTTATACAAATTAAAATCTCATAGGAAGTCATAGAAACTACCTCCTCTTCACATAGAAACAACGAACGCTCCTCATTTGGCCTCTTTTTTCCGTCTGCGAAATCCCAACGCGTCGCAGAAATCGTTAACCATGGCAAATGCTTGTATATTGAACCAGTGACTGAATTCTTATAGTTTTCCCAAGGAAAGCAATGGTGATGCATTATCTATGTTGTAGAAGACAAGATTTCGGCTGTTTAATGCCCGGATTGGCCCATTGCGTGGGCTGCCAAAAATAGTAAAATTCTTCAACCCCACTATTCGTAACAACCGTGGGGTTATCCAATCTAAATCTCATGGGAAATTATGAAAACTACATTCTCTTCACATGGAAACCAGTATGCTCCTCATTTGGACTCTTTTTTAATCTAAAACGCCTAAATCAGTGCGAATCCTAGAAATCGTTAACACTGGCAATTGCTTTTGTATTGAACCAGCGAGTGAATTCTTATAGATTTCCCATGGAAAGCGATGGTGATGCACTTTTGATGTCATAGTAGCCAAGATTTCGATCGTTTAATGCCCGGATTTGTCGATAGCTGGGGATGCCAGAAACAGTAAAATGCTTCAACCCTGCTATTTGCAGTAACCGTTGGGTTATCCAACCGAAATCTTATGGAAATCATGGAAACTACCCCCTCTTCACATAGAAACCACGAACGCTCCTCATTTGGTCTCTTTTTTACCCAAAATGTTTGCAAAATCCGAGCGAGTCTCTGAAATCGTTAATCGTGGCAATTGCTCGTATATTGAAACCGTGTGTGGATTCATATAGTTATCTCATGGAAAGCGATGATGATGCACTATCATTGTTGTAGGAGCCAAGATTTCTATCATTTGATGCCAGGATTGGCTGATAGCTGGGGCAGTCAGAAATAGTAAAATGTGTCAACCCTGCTATTCGCAGTAATCATGGGGTTATCCCAATAGAAATATACATATCTTTAATAAAATGTAGAATATAGCGTGGAGCTCAGAAAATTCGCAGAAATCTCCATTGGAACTGGAAGATCGCCATCTTCAACTGAAAAATAAGTGAAGAAAAAATTAAGATATAAAAATCATATCATTTAATATAAAAATTCTTATCTTCCAGAAAATGTACAAAATAGCCACCCTAAACTCAGAAAAATCCGCAAAAATATCCGTTGGAACCGGGAGATTGCCATCTTCAACTGAAAAATAAAGGAAGACAAAATTAGGCCAAATTATCATACCATTTAAGAAACTGATACATATCTTCCAAAAAAGTGGAAAATAGCCCGGCGCTTAGAAAAATCCGCAAAAATGTCCATTGGAACTGGGAGATCGCCATCTTCAACTAGAATATAAGAGAAGACAAAATTAAGCCAAAAAATCATCTAATTTAATAAAAAGATCACCATCTTCAACTGGAAAATAAGAGAAGACCAACTTAGGCTATAAAAATCATATCAATTAATAAAAAGTTCCATGTCTTTCATAAAATGTAGAAAATAGCTCAGAAAATGATATATAAAAATCTTATCAATTGAAGATGGCGATATTCCAGTTACAATGGACATTTTATAAATGAAGATGGCGATTTTCCAGTTTCGAATTTTGTCTTCTATTATATTTCAGTTGAAGATGTTTTCCCGGTTTCAACTGACATTTTTTGGCCTAATTTTGTCTTCTCCGATATCATAATAAAACTATCCATATCTTCCAAAAATGTGAAAAACAGCTCAGAGCTCAATAAATCTGCAAAAATGTCTGTTGGAACAGGGAGATCGCCATCTTCAACCGAAATATAAGAGAAGACAAAATAAGGCCAAAAACTCATATCATTTAATAAAAAGATCGCCATCATTAACTGGAAAATAAGAGAAGACAAAATTAGGCAACAAAATTCAAATCAAAAAATATAAAGATTCTTATATTCCAAAAAATATAGAAAATAGCTCCGAGCTAAGGAATATACGCAAAAATTTCTGTTGGAGACGGGAGATCGCCATCTTCAACTGAAAAATAAGAGAAGACAAAATTAGGCCATAAAATCATATTATTTAATATATAGATCCATATCTTACAGAAAATATAGAAAATAGCTCAGAGCTCAAAAAATCCGCATAAAAGTCCGTTGGAACAGGGAGATCGCCATCTTCAATCGAAAAATATGAGAAGACAAAATTAGGCCATAAAAATCATATCATTTAATACAAAGATTCATATCTAACAGAAAAAGTAGAAAATAGAATAGAGCTCAGAAAATTCCGCAATAATTTTCATTTGAACCGAAAGATCGCCATATTCAAGTGAAAAATTAAGAGAAGAGAAACCTTGTCTATAAAAATCAATCATTTAATAAAAAGATTCATGTCTTTAATAAACTGTAGAAAATAGTTTCGTGTTTAGAAAAATCCGCAAAAATGGTCGTTGGAACCGGGAGATCGACATCATCAACTGATAAATCAGGGAAGACAAAATTAGACCATAAAAATGATATCATTTATTCTAAAGATTCAATCTTACAGAAAATTTAGACAATAGCCCGGAGCTCAGAAAAATACGCAAAAATGTCCGTTGGAACCGGGAGATCGTCATTTTCATCTGCAAAATAAGAGAAGAATAAGAAAGGCCTAAAAATTATATCATTTAATAAAAAGATCCATATCCTCAACTGTGAGAACGCCATCTTCAACTGAAAAATAAGAGAAAATAGCATTAGGCCAACCAATCATATCATTTAATATAATGATCCATATCTTCTGTAAAACGAAGAAAAATAGCCTCAAGCTAACAAAAATCAGTAAAAAATGTCTGCTGGAACAGGTAGATCACAATATTCAACTTAAAAATAAGAGAAGTAAAAAGTAGGAACTAAAAAGCATATCATTTAATAAAAAAATTGATATCCTCCATAAATTGTAGAAAATATCACCGAACTTCGAAAAAACTGCAAAAATTTCCGTTGGAACCGGGAGATCGCCATCTACAACTGAAAAAAGAGTGAACAAAATTATTCTATAAAAATCATATCATTTAATATAAAGATTCATATCTTACAGAAAATATAGAAAATATCCCGGAGCTTAGAAAAATCCGCAAAAAATGTTCGTAGGAACTGGGAGATTGTCATCTTCTTCTGAAAAATAGAGAAGACAAAATTGGGCGAAAAAATCATATCATGTCATAAAAAGATCCATATCTTTTTGAAAATGTAGAACAACAGACTCACGCGAAAAAATCAGCAAAAATGTCCATTTGAACCGGGAGATCGCCAACTTTAACTGAAAAAATAAGAGAAGACAAATGTAGGCTATAAAAATCAGTTCATTTATAAAAATGTAGAAAATAGCACCGACCTTATAAAATCCGTTGGAACAGGGAGATTAACATCTTCAACTGAAAAATAAAGACAAGATTAGGCAAAAATATTATCATTTAATAAAAAGATACATATCTTCCAGAAAATTTTGAAAATAGTCCCGAAGTCAGTATAATACGAAAAATGTCTGTTAGAAACGGGAGATCGCAATCTTCAACTAAAAAAATAAAAGAAAACAAAATTAGGACAAAAATATTATATCATTTAATAAAACGATCCATAAGTTTTCAAAATGTAGAAAATAGCCCCGAGCTCGAAAAAATCCGCAAAAATGTCCCTTGGAATAGAGATCGCCATCTCCAACTGAAAAAATAAAAGATGACAAATTAGGTTATAAAAATCATATAATTTAAAATAAAGATTTATATTATACAAAAAATATTAGAAATAGCCAGGAGCACAAAATAATTCTGCACAAATGTCCATTGGAACTGGGAGATCGCCAGCTTCAACTAAAAAAATAAGAGAATACAAATGTACGCCATAAAAATCGCATTATTTAATAAAAAGTGATATATCTTCCATAAAACGTAGAAAATTGAACCAAGCCCAAAAATACGCAAAAATGTCCGTTGGAACCGGAAGATTTCCATCTTCAACTGAAAAATAAGAGAAGACAACATTAGGCTATAAAAATCAAATCATTTAATATAAAGATTCTTATCTTCCATAAAGTATACAAAATAGCCCCAAGCTCAGAAAAATTTGCAAAAATTTTCACTGAAACCGAGAGAACGCCATCTTCAACCAAAATATAAGAGAAGACAAAAATAGGCCATAATATCATATCATTTAATAAAACGATCCATATCTTCCAAAAAAGTGGAAAATAGCACGGAGCTCAGAAAAATCTGCAAAAATGTCCGTTGGAACCGGGAGATCGTGATCTTCAACCGAAATATAAGCGAAGATAAAATAAGGCCAAGAAATCATTTCATTTAATAAAAAGATCGCTATCATCAACCGGAAAATAAGAGAAGACAAAATTAGGCAACAAAAATTATATCAATTAATCTAAAGATCCTTATCTTCCAAAAAATATAGAAAATAGCCTCGACCTTAGAAAAATAAGCAAAAATTTCAATTAGAAACGGGAGATTGCCCTATTCATCCGAAAAATATAAGAAAAAATTAGGCCATAAAAATAATATCATTTAATAAAAAGATCCATATCTTAAGGAAAATGTATAAAATATCCCAGAGCTCAAAAAATCCGCAAAAATGTCCGTTGGAACCGAGAGACTGCCATATTCATCTTAAAAATAAGAGAAAACAAAATTAGGCCATAAAAATCATATCATTTAATATAAAGATCCATATTTTATAGAAAATAGCCCAGAGCTAAAAAAATTCCACAAAAATTTCCGCTGGAACCAAGAGATCGCCATATTCAACTGAAAAATAAGAGAAGAAAACTTAATCTATAAAAATCATATCATTTAATAAAAAGATCCATATCTTCAATAAACTGTAGAAAAAAGTTTCGAGTTTAGAAAAATCTGCAAAAAAGGCTGTTAGATAAGGGAGATCGACATCTTCAACTAAAAAAATCTGAGAAACAAAATGAGTCAATAAAAATTATTTCATTTAACATAAAGATTCATATATCACTGAAAATTTAGAAAATAGCTCGAAGCTCAGAAAAAACGGCAAAAACGTCAGTTGGAACCTGGCGATCACCATCTTCAATGAAAAAAATAAGAGACGACAAAATTAGGCCTAAAAAGCATTTCGTTTAATAAAGAGATCTACAACTTCCCAAAAATGTAGAAAAATTGTCCTGAGCTCAAAAATAGCCACAAAAATATCCGTTGGAATCGGGAAATCGCCATCTTCAACTGAAAAATAAGAGAAGACAAAATTAGACTATAAAAATCATATCACTTAATATAAAAATACATATCTTCCAGAAAATTTAGTAACTAGTTTGTATCTTAGAAAATCCGCACAAATGTTTGTTGAAAATGGGAGATCGCCATCTTCAACTAAAAAAGTGAAAACCAATTAGGGCAAAAAATCATATCATTTAATAAAAAGATACATAACTTTCCAAAAATGTAAAAAAATAGTCCCAAGCTCAGAAATATCTGCAAAAATGTCCTTGGAAGCGGGAGATTGACTTCTTCAAGTGAAAAATAAGAGAAGACAAAATTAGGCTAAAAATCATATCATTTAATAAAAAGAGCTATATCTTCTATAAAATGTAGAAAATATCCCCAAGCTCAGAAAAAACTGCAAAAATATCCATTGGAACCGGGAGATCGCTATTTGCAACTGAAAAATAAGAGAAAACACAAATAGACTATAAAAATCATATCATTTAACTAAAGATATTATTTATTTTATAGAAAATGTAGAAAATAGCTCGGAGCTCAGAAAAATCCGCAAAAATATCCATGGTACAGGGAGATCGCCATCTTCTTCTGAAAAATATAAGAGATAAAATTAGGCCCAAAATCATATTATTTAACAAAAAGATCCTTATCTTTCAGAAAATGTAGAAAATAGACTCAGGGTCAAAAAATCTACAAAAATCTCCGATGGAACCGTGAGAATGCCATCTTCAACTGAAAAAAAGAGAAGACAACATTATGCCAAAAAACCATTTCATTTAATAAACTGATACATATCTTTCATAAAATGAAGAAAAATTGCTCCAAGCTAACAAAATCAGCAAAAATGTCCGCTGGAACTAGTAGATCGCAATATTCAACTGAAAAAATAAGAGAAGAAAAACATAGGATATAAAAATCATATCATTTAATACAAAAATTCATATCTTACATACAATGTAGAAAATAGCACCGAGCTTCGAAAAATCCGCAAAAATTTTCGTCGGAAACGGAAGATCACCATCTTCAACTGAAAAATAATAGTAGACAAATTTAGGCCAAAAATTATATCATTTAATAAAAATAACCATATCTTCAAGAAAATTTAGAAAATAGCCTCGATGTCTGAATAATCTGCAAAAAATGTCCGTATGAACTAGGAGATCGCCAAAAATAGGAGAAGACAAATTTAGGCCAAATAATCATATCATTTAATAAAAAGATTCATAACTTCACGAAAATGTAGAAAAATAGTACCAAGCTCAGAAAAATCGACAAAAATGTCTGTTGGAACCGGGAGATCGCCATCTTCAACTGAAAAAATAAGAGAAGATACAATTAGGCTAAAAATCATATCATTTAATAAAAAGATTCATATCTTCAATAAAATATAGAAAATAACCCCGAGCACAGAAAAATCCCCAAAAATACTCGTTGGAACATGAACATCGCCACCTTCAACTAAACAATAAGAGAACATAAAATTAGGCCAAAATGATATCATTTAATAAAATGATCCATATCTTCTAGAAAATACAGAAAATAGCCCCAAGCTTAAAAATCCACAAAATGTCCATTGGAACAGAGATATCGCTATCTTCAATTGAAAAATAAGAGAATACAAAATTAGGCAAAAAATTATATCATTTAACTAAAAGATGCATATCTTCCAGGAAATACAGAAAATAGCTTCGAGCTAAGTAAAATTTGCAAAAATGATTGTTTGAACCGGGTGATCACCATCTTCAACTGAGAAATAAGAGAAGACAAAATTAGGCTTGAAAATCATATCTTTTAATTTAAAGATACATATCTTACAGAAAATTTAGAAACTGGCCAGTGGCTAAGAAAAAATCGCAAAAATGTCTTTTGGAACCAGGAGATCACCACATATATCTAAAAAAATAAGAGAAGGCAAAATTAAGCTTAAAATTAAATTTTATGTAAAAAGATCCATATCTTCTAGAAAATGTAGAAAATAGCATCTATGTTAAAAAAATTCCGCAAAAATATCCATCAGAACCGAGAGAACGCCATCTTCAACGAAAAAAATAAGAGAAGACAAATTTAGGCCAAAAAATCAAATCATTTAATAAAATGATCCAAATCTTCCATAAAATGTAGAAAAATTGATCCGAACTAAGAAAATCTGTGAAAATGTCAGTAGGAACACGGAGATTGCCATCTTCATCTGAAAAATATGAGAAGACAAATTTAGGCCATAAAATTATATTATTTATTAAAAATCCAGAAATATAGAAACTAACATCTATGTCAAAAATTCGCAAAAATGTCTGTTTTAGCCCGGAGAACGCCATCTTAAACTGAAATGTAAGAGAAGACAAGATAATGCCAAAAAATCACATCATTTAACAAAAAGATTGCCATCATCAACTGGAAAATAAGAGAAGACAAAATTAGGCAACAAAAATCATATAAAAATATAAAGATCCTTATATTCCAGAAAATATAGAAAATAGCCTCAAGCTCAAAAAATACGCAATTTTTTTGTTGGAATCGGGAGATCACCATCTTCAACTGAAAAAATAAGAGAGGACAAAATTAGGCCATAAAAATCATCTCATTTAAAATATAGATCCACATCTAACAGAAAATGTAGAAACCGGGAGACGCCATATTCAAGTGAAAAATAAGAAAAGACAAAATTAGTCCATAAAAAATCATATCAGTAAAGAAAAACATCATATCTTCAATAAACTGTAGAAAATAGTTTCGTGTTAAGAAAAATCCGCAAAATAGCCATTGGAACCGAGAGATCGACATCTTCAACTTCAAAATCAGAGATGAAAAAATTAGGCCATAAAATCATATAATTTAATCCGAAGATTCATATCTTACAGAAAAGTTAGAAAATAGCCCGGAGCTAAGAAAAATACGTGAAAATGTTCGTTGGAACCGGGAGATCGCTATCTTCATCTGAAAAAAAAATAAGAGAAGACAAAATTTGGCCATGGAAATCATATCATTTAATACAAAAATCCATATCTTACGAAAATGTAGAAAATAGCATGAAGCTTGAAAAATTCTGCAAAAATTTCTGTTGGAACCGGGAGATTGCCATTTTCAAGTGAAAAATAAGAGAATACAAACTTAGTCCATAAAAATCATATCATTAAATAAAAAGATCCATATCTTCAATAAATTGTAGAAAATAGTTCCGTGTTTAGAAAAATCAGCAAAATAGTCGTTGGAACCAGGAGATCGACATCTTCAACTTAAAAATCAGAGATGACCAAATTAAGCCACAATAATCACATCATTTAATCTAAAGATTCATATCTTACAGAAAATTTAGAAATTATCCCGAAGCTCAGAAAAATACGCGAAAATTTCCGTTGGAACTGGGATATTGCCATCTTCATCGACAAAATTAGAGAAGAATAATTTGCGCTTAAAAATCATATCATTTAATAAAAAGATCCATATCTTCAAGAAAATATAAAAAATTGACTCGAGGTCAAAAAAAATCCGCAAAAATCGACGTTGGAACCATGAGAACATCATCTTCAACTAAAAAAAATAAAAGACGACAACTTTTGGCCGAAAATCATATCATTTAATAAAATGATCCATATCTTCCATAAATGAAGAAAAATAGCCCCTAGCTAACAAAAATAAGTAAAAATGTCCGCTGGAACCGGTAGATTGCAATATTCATCTGAAAAATTAACAAAAGAAAAACAAAGGATATAAAAATCTTTTCTTTTAATAAAAAATTCATATCTTCCATAAAATATAGAAAATAGTACCGGACTTCGAAAAATCTGCAAAAATTTCTACTGGAAACAGGAGATCGCCATCTACAACTAAAAAATAAGGGTAGACAAAATTAGGCTAATAAAAATCACATCATTTAATATAAAGATTCATACCTTACAAAAAATGTAGAAAATGTCCCGGAGCTCAGAAAAATCCGCAAAAATTTTCGTTGGAATCGGGAGATCGTCATCATCATCTGAATAATAAAGACGACAAAATTAGGCCAAAAAATCATATCTTTTGATAAAAAGATTCTTATCTTTCAGAAAATGTAGAACAACAGACTCAAGTTAAGAAAAATCTGCAAAAATGTCCGTCAGAACCGAGAGATCGCCATCTTCAATTGAAAAAAAATTTAGAGAAGACAAACATAGACTATAAAATCATATCATTTATAAAAATGTACAAAATAGCACCGAGCTAATAAAAATCAGCAAAAATATCCGCTGGAACTGGGTGATCACCATCTTAACTAAAAATAAGAGAAGACAAAATTATGTCAAAAATCTTATCATTTAGTAAAAAGATATATATCTTAGAGACAATTTAGAAAATAGTCCCAAGTCGGAATAATACGCAAAATGTCTGTTAGAAATGGGAAATCGCAATCTTCAGTTGAAAAATAAAAGAAGAAAACATTAGGCCAAAAAATTATATCATTTAATAAAAAGATCCATAACTTTTTGAAAATGTATAAAAACAGCCCCGATCTCCCAAAAATCCGCAAAAATGTCTGTTAGAACCGAGAGATCTCCATCTTCATCTGAAAAATAAGAGATGACAAATTAGCGTATAAAAATCATATCATTTAATATGAAGATTCATAGTATACAAAAAATATAGAAAATAACCCGAAGCTCAAAACAATCCGAACAAATGTCCTTTGGAACCGGGAGATTGCCATCTTCAAATTAAAAAAGAGAAGACAAAATTAGGCCAAAAATTCATATCATTTCATAAAAAGATACATAACTTCCGGAAAATATAGAAAAATTTGCGAAAATGTCTGTTGAAACCGGGAGATCGCCATCTTCAACTGAAAAAAATAAGAGAATACAAACGTAGGCTATAAAAATCGTATTATTTAAAAAAGTTTTATATCTTCCATAAAATGTAGAAAATAGCACCGAGCTAAAAATACGCAAAAAATGTCAGGAAGAATGACATCTTCAACTGAAAAATAAGAGAAGACAACATTAGGCAATAAACATCATATCATATAATATTAAGATCCATAACTTTAAGAAAATTTAGAAAATAGTCGAAGCTCAGAAAAATCTGCAAAAATGTTTGCTGAAACCGAGAGATCGCCATCTTTATCTAAAAAAACAAGAGAAGAAAAAATTAGGTCAAAAAATCATATCATTTAATAAAAATATCCATAACTTCCCAAAGATGTACAAAATAGCACTGAGCTCAGAAAAATCGACAAAAATATCTGTTGGAATTGGGAGATCATCATCTTCTACTAAATAAAACAAGAAAAAATTAGGTTATAAAAATCATTTTATTTAATATAAAGATTCAAATCATACAGAAAATGTAAAAAATAGATCAGAGCTCAGAAAAATCCGAAAAAATGTCCGTTGGAACCGGGAGATCGCTAACTAAAAAATAAAAGAAGAAAAATTTAGGCCAAAATCAAATCATTTAATAAAAAGATAAATATCTGCCATAAAATGTAGAAAATTGCATCGAGCTCAGAAAAATCTGCACAAATGTTCATTGGAACCGAGAGATCGCAATATTCAACCGACAAAAGAGAAGACAAAATTAGGCCAAAAAATCATATCATTTAATAAAAAGACTCATATCTTCCAGAAAATGTAGAAAAAAGCCCAAAGCTAAGAAAAATCTTTAAAAATGTCTGTTGGAACCAGGAGATCGCCATATTGAACTGAAAAATATGAGAAGACAAAATTAGGCTACAACATATCTTAAATAAAATGTCAAAAATAACTTGGAGCTCAAAAAAATCCGCAAAAATGTCTGTTGGAACTGGGAGATCGCCATCTTCAACAGAAAAAATAAGAGGAAAACAAATTAGAATATAAAAATCATATCATTTAATATAAATATTCTTATCTTCCAGAAAGTGTACAAAATAGCTCCGAGCTAATAAAAATCCACGAAAATGTCCGTTGGAACCAGGAGATTGCCATCTTCAATTGAAAAATAAGAGAAGACAAAATTAAGCCAAAATATCATATCATTTAATAAAATGATATATATCTTCCAAAAAGTGGAATATAGCCCAAAGCTCAGAAAATTCCGTACAAATATCCGTTAGATCCAGGAGATCGCCATCTTCAACTGAAAAAATAAGAGAAGAAAAAATTATGTCAAAAATAATATTTTTGCGGGGTAAAATCCGCTAACACTGAATTTATATTGGAACGGGAATAATGGTTACAATGATTACAAGTTTTAGGGGTGAAGACGAGGTTAACTCCCCATTGGAAGACGCTTCATAGATGGAAATCTCAGGGTCGCCCGTCAATCAGAGTAGGTCGCTCGTCTAGTGGAGTAGTTCATCATGGGTCGCTTTGACCGCCGGTAGCTGGGACGAACTTTTTGCAATAGGAGCAACTCGTCAGAAAGGCTAGGTTGGCTGTCAACCAAGAACCTATTCGATGCTTAAGTCAGTTGGTGACTACTTGGAGAATGTCGGACATGCAGGGCGATCTTAGAGGCATATCAGCGCTTGCGTGGCGAACTAATGCGGAAGGCATGAATATGTGGAGGATATTCGACCTTGAATATAAGTAGATGTGTTAGGATTTCTTATAGATTAGCCAGGCCCTTTCTCGTTGGAGGAGAGGAGGTATTTATAGCCTATTGGAGTTGGTTGCTTTAGCTGAGCTGGCAGTGTCAGGGAGTCAGGGGTTCGCCTGAACGTGTCAGGCGTGTTTTTGTCAGAGCCATAAATGTCAGGCACGCTTTTGTTAGGCTGTCTGGGGACAAAACAGACATGGGTTCTTTTGACAGCCTGTCAGGCAGCGAAATGGCCATGGGCACTTTTGGCAGTCTGTCAGGCGGCGAAGCGGCCAAGTGCACTTTTGTCAGACTTGGCTGTAGTGAAACTAGCAGTGATATTAGTGGCAAGTCACCTTCCTCCTTGAGCGGACTACTTCTGGGTGGAGAGGTAGGCGACCTGCCTCTGGGGCGAGCTACCTTTGGGACGAGCTAGTATAGATCATGCGAGATCAGCCGGAGGGCTCTTATCTTTGTTTTGGTTGACAAGTTCACCATGCTGCAGGTGCAGGCTGCTCTGAGCCACGGCGAGCTTGTCCAAACCTCGGCGAACTAGGTCTCATTGTGGAGATTCGATGGGCCATGACTTAGGCTTTGATCATACGTGCCTAGATCGACTGGGCTGATCTTAAGGTCGTAATAATTGCTCCCGTCATTCGAGTTCGAAACGAGAAGTCCGGCTCGGCTCGGATGACGTGCTCCACTCTGTTGGGTAACAGCTGTGGCATTTAATGCGAGATGAACAGTGAATCTCTAAAGTCATTATGACGATTTGGCAGCGGAGAGATATCGATGAGCCCCGCCACTCGGAGCATGACATGTGCCGCGTATGGCTTTGGGGAGAAGCAGAGGCGACAGCTTCGCTTCAGATCTTGCCATGTGGCCCACCTTCAACGGTCGAGATTGGCCGATGCCCTCTATAAAATAGAGAGGGGGAAACGGTTGAGGGATCCTGCTTTCAAATTTCAAAAAACTCCTTTCGTTCTTCGTCTTCGAGCTCTTGCTGCCAATCGACGCTTCATCGGAGCTCTGGCGATCTTCTTCTTAGGTACTTTCTTTGATTTATATCAGATGACTTCATCTGAATCTTCTTCCTCTAATAAACACGTAGAGAAGCACTTCGACGAGTTTGAGGATGTTAGCTCCGAGGGGACGGAGGAACAGATGATGTTGGTGGACGTGGCAGAGTCTAGACCGAAGGAGCGGGAAGCAGCCCTCATCGTCCCCTCGACGTCGACGGTCCCCAAGAAAACCAAAAAGAAGGGCTCAGGGTCTACCATTGACATAGGTACCACAGCAGTTCCGGTGGAGATCCTGGCCATAGTGCCTAAGACTAAGCATATCAGCAGCGCCGAAATTCATTCCAAGTATATCCGGCCACCCTATGAAGTTCGCCTCCCCACCTTCGATGAACGGGTCTGTTCTCCTGGGGACAACGATGTCGGGGTCTATTTTTCGACCATCGAGCTCGGACTTCCGTTTTCGCTCCACACATTCCTCCTGCACATACTGAACTTCCTCGAGCTTTCGCTCTTCCAACTGATGCCTAACTCGATCAGTACTATGGTCAGCTTCCTTGTTCTCTGCTTCGGAAGTGGCATAAGTCCGACTCTGCTGCTATTTTAGCATTTCTTCGAAGCAAAGAAAAGAGAAGTGTATTATTATGTCAGTGCAAGGAAGGATCGGCATCTCGCCCTTGATTTGCCGAGTAAAGTTAGGGAGCGGAAGGAGAAGTTCGTTTTCATCTCGACGCTGGCGGACTTGACTCTGCGGTCGAACTGGGGGAAGTTGAACCTCCGAGCGAACACGGAGGTGACTCTGCAGGGGCATGATTTGGAGGACTCCAAGATCTTGATGGAGATCCCACACGAGCTCCGAAAACATACGAAGCTGGTCAAGGACCACCAGATCGCCCTCCATATTTGGCCCAAAGGTATCGCGATCTAAGCGACCTTCTTCATATTTTCTCACCCTGATCTCTTTTCTTTTTGCAGGTGCGGCCATGAGTCTGTCGAGGGACGAACTAATGATGATGTCCATGGAGAAGCCATCGACCGTGGATCTGACGCTCAAGGAGCAGGCATCCAAGGTCAAAGGTAAAGTGGGGGAGTGTAAGGGCTTGCTGAAGAAGGCCAGGTAGAAGCGGAGCCTGGAGGAGGCATCCACTACGCGGGCTGAGGAGGAGGAGGACGGAGCAAGAGACCGAAGAAGAAGGAGTCCACAGTAACTGCTCCCTCCTCCCATCCGAGCGAGGCCACGTTGGGCAGCTTAGCAGACCTCGATGCTGTCAAGGAGCCGGTGGCCGATCTGACGATTGCTATGGCCCAGGGCCTGCCGTCCCATATTAAAGCTACATGGGTCGAGCGTTGGCCCTTTGGATGCCCCTCTTGGGAGCAGAGGAAGCCAGATGTGAGGACGCCGGGTCATCCAAGCTGTGAGGCGGCACTCGCCTGCTTCAAAGCTAAGAAGGCCGAGGTCCTGGCCATCCCGAAGATCGAGCTTTTAGGGCCGTGCTACCCGGTGGGTGCCCAGGAATCGTTGTTCGAGGATGCAGGGGTTGCCACCCGTCTGGCAGAGAACAGTCTGTTGCCTAGGGACCCAGGAGTCCCTGTACAATGTTGGTGCCGATCGCCTCTGTGGCACGGTAATTTGTCACAACATGCAGGTTCGTTGCTCTCCCTACTCATGTTGCTGGTCTGCTTTCTTTCATGTAGGCTCATATATTTTGTTTCTTCTATAGGCTGTGGCGGCGATGACGTCCTTGCAGTGCCACACTAACGTGGCCATGCTCAAGGCAACCATCAGGTGAAAGAAGGCGGAGCTTAAGGCGGCCACCGATGAGCTGCGGAAGAGGGAAGCCGAACTCAAGGAGGTCGTCGAGCGGCTGCGGAACAGGGAGGAGAAGTTGGAAGAAGACCGAAGGTTCTATGTGACCTAGAAGGGAAGATGGAGAAGCTGTACAAAATCTCAGAGGAGCTGGCACGTCAGCTTCAGGAGGCGGATGCCCGAACGGTCGCTTTGAAGAGCGCACATACCGTGGAGGTGAAGGCAAAGGGGCAGGAGATCGCCGAGCTCTCACGTCAGGTGGAGAAGCTGAAGAAGATCGATCCTGAGGCCATGAAGGTAGAGGCCGTCTACAAATACCAGATGGACGAGCTCCTTCCCATCATGAAGGATGTGTGGGCTAAGAGCATGGCAGAGGGTCAGCAGGCGGGCTTGCAGGAGGGCCTCTAGGCGGGCCTCGAGAGGGCAGAGAAGAAGTTGAAGAGGCTGCATCTCGGGCTAGAGGTCGACTTCTCCGCGTTGTTGGCAGCTTCGGATGGCAAGGAGGAAGAGGAAGCTAGAGAAACAGGAGGTCCGTCTGGCAGCGATCAGGCCAGTGGCGATGTGTGAGGCCAGGGGGAGGTCGCAGCGACGGAACTGACATAGAGCGAGGTGGAGAAACAAGCGGAGGCACATGAGGAGGTCGGCGACCAAGTTGCGGCACCATAGTTAGCTGTTGGGGGGAGCATATGTAGGGAGGATCTTGGGGCCAGGCTTAGGACTTGTATATATTTTTCTTTAAAAGAAACTAGGTGAAAATTTTCACGTTAATGAAAGATATCATGTTTGAGGTAGTTCGCCTCATTTGCCTTTGTGCTTGTTTGTACTTGTATGCCCACAACTTTCTGCTTGGAAGAGCCTAGGAGCGGAAAGAAGCAGAATGTTGTTGAGTTTGGATGTAGTCGAGTTGGCGAAATTCTTTGTAGAGATAGATCATTTTCATTGTCTTTTGGGGGCGCTGGACGTGGCATGCCCCGGATCTTTGTTTGGTGCGAAGTAGCTCGCTTTCTTCGCCGATTTGGTTAGCGAGGTCCGGTACGCTATGGGTAACTGCATCGCGACCTGCCTCGATAGTCTTTGAGAGGGTGGGCATTGGGTCGTCGCCTATACAGCATCCTCTGTAATCGGACGGGTATTGGGCCGTCACCTAGCCTGCATTTATCACTCAGGTTTGGATGGCAAACTGCCCCGGAGGTCTTCAAAAGTGCGGGTATATATAGGCCGTAGCCGACTCCGCATTTATCACTCCAGTTTGGATGTCGAACTGCCCCGGAGGTCTTCAAGAGTGTAGGTATAGATGGGCCGTAGCCGACCCCATATTTATCACTCCGGTTTGGATAGCAAACTGCCCCAGAGGTCTTCAAGAGTGCGGGTATGATGGGCCGTAGCCGACCCCGCATTTATCACTCTGGTTTGGATAGTAAACTACCCTGGAGGTCTTCAAGAGTGCGGATATAGATGGACCACAGCCGACCCTGTATTTACCACTCCGGTTTGGATGGCAAACTGCCCCAGAGGTCTTCCTGAGGACGAGGTCGGGGCCGTAGCCCCTCCGTCAAGCCCATGTCCGGTTTGGTTAGTGAAGTCCGGCATGCTATGGGTAGCTGCACCGCGACCTGCCCCAGAAGTCTTTTGAGAGGGCGGGTATTGGGTGGTCGCCTACCCTACATCCTCTATAATCGGACGGGTATTGGGCCTTTTCCTACCCCACATTTATCACTCCGGTTTGGATGGCGAACTGTCCCGGAGGTCTTCAAGAGTGTGGGTATATATCCGTAGCCGACCCCGCATTTATTACTCCGGTTTGGATGGCGAACTGCCCCAGAGGTCTTCAAGAGTGTGGATATAGATGGGCCGTAGCCGACCCCGTATATAAGAGACAACAAAAACCAGGAGACCGCCATCTTCATTTGAAAAATAAGAGACAACAAAAATAGGCCATAAAAATCATATCATTTAATATGAAGATCGAAAGCTCACATAAAATGTAGAAGCCCGGATCACAGAAATTCCGCAAAAATTTCCGTTTGAACCGCGTGATTGATATATTCAACTGAAAAATAAAATAAGAAAAACGTAGTCTATAAAAGTCATATCATTTAATAAAAAGATCTATATCTTCAATAAATTGTAGAAAATAGTTTCGAGTTTAGAAAAATCCGCAAAAATGGCCGTTGGATCAGGGAGATCGACATCTTCAACTAAAAAATCAGAGAAAAAAAATTAGGAGAAAAAAATTATATCGTTTAATATAAAGATCCATATCTTCCAGAAAATTTAGAAAATTGCATGGATCTTAGAAAAATCCGCACAAATATTCGTTGGAAATTCGAGATTGCCATCTCCAACTAAAGAAAAGAGAAGACAAAATTAGGCTAAAAAATCATTCAATTAATAAAAGATTCATAACTTCTCGAAAATGTAGAAAATAGTCCAAAGCTCAGAAATATCTGCAAAAATATCCATTGGAAGCGGGAGATCGACATCTTCATATGAAAAATAAGAGAAGACAAAATTAGGCTAAAATATTGTATCATTTAATAATAAGAGGCTTTATCTTCAATAAAATATAGAAAATAGCATTGAGCTCAGAAAAATCCGCAAAAAAGATCCGTTGGAACTGGTAGATCGCCGTTTTCAACTTAAATAAGAGAAGAGAAAATTAGGAAATAAAAATCATATCATTTAATCTAAACATACATATCTTACAAAAAATGTAGAAAATAGCCCAGAACTTAGAAAAATCCGAAATAATGTCTGTTGGAAATGGGAGATTGCTATCATCTGAAAAATATGAGAAGATAAAATTAGCCCAAAAATCATATTATTTAATAAAAAGATCCATATCTTCCAGAAAATGTAGAAAATAGCCTCAAGATCAAAAAATCCGCAAAAATCTTCGTTGGAACCGTGATAATGCCAACTTCAACTGAAAAATAAAAGAAGACAACAATATGCCAAAAATCACATTATTTAATAAAATGATCTGTATCTTTCATAAAATGAAGAAAAATAGCCCCAATGTAACAAAACTAAGTAATAATGTTCGCTGGAATTGGTAGATCGCCATATTCAACTAAAAAATAAGAGAAGAAAAACATAGAATATAAAAATCATATCATTTAATAAAAAATTCATATCTTCCATAAAATGTAGAAAATAACACCGAGCTTCGAAAAGTCCGCAAAAATTTTTGTTCGAACCGAAAAATCGCCAGCTTCCATTGAAAAATAAGAGTAGACAAAATTAGGCCAAAAATCATATCATTTAATAAAAATATACATATCTTCAAGAAAATTTAGAAAATAGCCCCGAGGTCAGAATAATCTGCAAAAATGTCTATAGGAACCGGGAGATCGCCATCTTTAACTGTAAAATAGGAGAAGGCAAATTTAGGCTAAAAATCATATTATTTAATAAAAAGATTCATAACTTCACGAAAATGTAGAAAAATAGTCCCGAGCTCAGAAAAATCCGCAAAAATGTCCGTTGGAACCGAAAAGATCGCCATGTTCTACTGAAAAATAAGAGAAGAAAAATTAGGCCAAAAATCATATCATTTATTAAAAGATTCATAAATTCAATAAAATCTAGAAAATAGCATCGAGCATAGAAAAATCCCCAAATATACACGTTAGAATAGGGAGAACGTCGTCTTCAACTAAACAATACGAGAAATTAAGCCAAAACTTATATCACCAAATAAATGTTCCATATCTTCCCAAAAATACAGAAAATAGATCTGAGCTCAGAAAAACCTGCGAAAATATCCGTTGAAACAGAGAGATTGCTATCTTCAATTGAAAAATAAGAGAAGACAAAATTAGGCAAAAATCATATCATCAAACTAAAAGATTCAAATCTTCCAGAAAATACAGAAAATAGCTCCAAGATAAGTAAAATCTGTAAAAATGTCTGTTTGAACCGGGTGACCACCATCTTCAACTGAAAAATAAGAGAATACAAAATTAGGCTAGAAAAATCATATCTTTTATTTTAAAGATATATATCTTACAGAAAATTTAGAAAATCGCCAGTACCTATGAAAAAACCGCAAAAATTTCTGTTGGAACCGAAAGATCGCCATCTTAATTTGAAAAATCAGAGAAGACAAAATTAGGCTTTAAAATAAATTTATTTAATAAAAAGTCCATATCTTCCCGAAAATGTAGAAAATCGCCACTAGGTCAAAAAATATGTAAAAATATCCGTTGGAACCGAGAGAACGCCATCATCAATGGAAAAATAAGAGAAGGCAAAATTAGGCCAAAAACATATCATTTAATATAATGATCCATATCTTACATAAAAAGTAGAAAAATTGCACCGAACTTGGAAAAAGTGCAAAAATGTCAGTTGGAACCCGGAGATCGCCATCTTCATATGAAAAACATGAGAAGACAAAAGTAGGCCAAAAATTCATATTATTTATTAAAAAGATCCATATCATCCAGAAAATATATAAAATAGCATCTATGTCAAAAAATCTGTAAAAATGTCTGTTGGAACTGGGAGAACGCTATTTTAAACTGAAAAATAAGAGAAGATAAAATTAGGCCAAAAAATTACGTCATTTAATAAAAAGATCCATATCTTCTATAAAATGTAGAAATATCCTCAGGATCGGAAAAATCAGTAAAAATGTACATTGGAACCGGTAGATCGCCATATATTCAACTTAAACAATAAGAGAAGATAAAATTAGGCCAAAAATCTGATCATTTAATAAAAACGTGCATATCTTCCAGAAAATTTAGAAAATAGCCCCGAGGTCAGAACACTCTGTAAAAATGTCCGTTGGAACCGGAAGATGACTATGTTTGACAGAGAAAAGAGAAGACAAAATTAGGCCAAAAAATCATATCATTTCATACAAAATACATATCTTACAGAAAATATAGAAAAATAGTCTCAAGCTATGAAAGGTCCACAAAAATGTCTGTTGAAACTGATAGATCGCCTCCTTCACCTGTAAAAATAAGAAAAAAATGTAGGCTATAAAAATCATTTGATTTAATAAAAGATACATATCTTCCATAAAATGTAGGAAATAGCACCGAGCTCATAACAGTCCTCAAAAATATCGGTTAGAACCGGGAGATCGCCATCTTCAATGTATAAATAAGAGAATGCAAAATTAGGCCAAAAATCAAATATTTCAATAAAAAGATACATATCTTCCAGAAAATTTAGAAAATAGCCCCAAGGTCAGAATAATCCGCTAAAAAAGTCTGTTGAAACTGGGATATCGCCATCTTCATCTAAAAAAAGAGGACAAAATTTGGTAAAAATCATATTATTTAATAAAAGATCCATAACTTTTCGAAAATGTAGAAAAATAGACGGAGCTTAGAAAAATCCGCAAAAATGTCCGTTGAAACTGGGAGAATGCAATCTTCTACTAAAAAATTCGAGAATATGAAATTAGTCTATAAAAATCATATCATTTAATTTAAAGATCCATATCTTATAGAAAATATAGAAAATAGCCCGGAGCTCAAAAAATCTGCACAAATGTAAATTGGAATCGGGAGATCGCCATCTTCAACTGAAAAAAGAGAAGACAAAATTAGGCCTAAAAGCATATCATGTAATAAAAATATCCATATCTTCCAGAAAAGGAAGAAAAATAACCCCAAACCAAGAAAAATCTGCAAAAATTTCTGTAGAAACTACGATCGCCATTTTCAACTGAAAAAATAAGAGAAGATAAATGTAGGCTATGAAAATCATGTCGTTTAATAAAAAGATCTGCATCTTTCATAAAATAGAGAAAATAGCACCGAGCTCATATAAATCTGCAAAAAAGTTTGTTCGAATCGAGAGATCACAATTTTCAACTGAAAAATAAGAGAAGAGAAAATAAGGCCAAAAATCATATCATTTAATAAAAGATACATATATTCCAAAAAAATTAGAAAATAGCCTGGAGGTCAGAATAATACACAAAAATGTCTACTGGAACTGAAAGAACTCCATGTTCAATTGAAAAATATGAGAAGAAAAAATTAGACCATAAAAATCATATCATTTAATATAAATATCAATATCTTCCAAAATATGTAGAAAATAGCCTGGAGCTCAGAAAAATCCGCAAAAATTTCTGTTGAACCGAGAGATTGCCATCTACAACTGAAAAATAAGAGAAGACAAATGTAGGCTATAAAAATAATATCATTGAATAAAAAGTC